>VZTZ01046107.1:42558-66852 GCA_013400955.1 Drymodes brunneopygia | reverse complement strand
GGAGCCCGCAGGTCCCTCTGGAAGCACAGAGCCATCACTGCCCTGCTCGGGGACAGTGGGGACAGCAGGGACAGGGACCCCCGAGGGGCTCATCTGTCCCCAGGGAAGCCCCCAGTGTCCTCAAGCCCCCTGGGGCCACTGACCTGCAGGTGTCCCAGGTGGCCCAGACGGGCCCGGCCAGGCCCAGCAGGACCAGCAACCCCAGCAAAGCCATCGGTGCCAGCGCAGGTGGCAGAGCCAGAGCACAGGTGGCACCTCTGGCACTCACGGCTTCCGTGGTGCCACCAGGCCCGGGCTGATGTCACAGAGGGGTTGGTTCCATGTGGCCTCGGGTGGGGGAGAGGGGCAGCACAGAGTGGTGGAACCCTGGATGGGTTTGGGGTGGGAGGGACCTCAAGGATCCCGCTGGAGCAGAGGGAATGTCCCGGATCTGGGGATCCCAGCTGGGTCCCCTGGGACTGAGAGCACAGCGGGGGAGTGACATGGGGGTCCTGGCAGCCTCAGAGGCAGCACCTGGGTGGCAGTGGCAGCTCAGGGTGGCAGCTCAGTGTCCCTGGGGACTCCAGGACTCGCAGCTCCATCTGTTCCCATTCCTGTCCCTCTCTGTGGCTTTTCAGGAATGGGACACCTGAGGCTCTGCTGGGGAATCCTGGCCTGCAGAAGTTTCTCCTCTCTCCATCTGCCAGGTCCATCCTCCCCTCCCCTCCCCTCCCCTCCCTCTCCGTTCTGGAGAACGTAGAAATCACCTTGCTATTCACCTACAGCTCTAGTATTTATTTGAACTTACTGCATGGTTTTATAGCCTAAAACTTTTCTGTAAATGATAAAAAAAATAATATTGTTCAGAAATATAGCTTAGTTACACATTTCAAACTTTCACATGCATACTGATTTCAGTAGTGAGTGCAATTATATCTGAATAAAAATACAGAAACTCTTTAAATTCCTAGCATTGATTACAAAGAAGTTACTTCTCTTTACAGTAAGGCAAGATCTGTGCAGTAATTCTACATGCAATAACCTTGAGCCTATTAGTTGTAAACATTCTCTCCAGCATAGAAGAACCAATCTCTCAAGCTTAACTTAAGCAAAAAACTTACAGCACATTTATAAACTACAAACTCATTTGACTTGTGATAAAACATTGTAAGGGACTGAAGAGTACAGGAAGTCCTGCAAGACTGCAACTGTCTGGACGCTTAGGAATTGCATAGATATTTGATTGACAGCTGGTGGGAGAAATGTTTAAGAGGAGAATCAGAGTGAGCTTGCTCTGTGTTCCACTGCCTAGGCAATGGTTATTGACTGTTTTTGTACATAGAGCCTTAGGCCAGGGGAATTTTGGGTTCCCTTCTTGAGTTAACATTTCAACATGAAGCCCACAGCCACTTGAGACACAACCAGTTATTAGGCAGAAATTGATTAAAACCCAAACACAATAATTATGCAGTCATTCCCCATGGATTGTTATCCCCAGAAGCATTGCTTTCCTTCTTCAACTATCTAATTCTGTGTGAAATTACCCACAGAGATGACATCCACCTCTCCTACCCAGCTGGGCAGGGAGTCATTTATAGTCCCTTAAGATTTGTCTCATCTTCCTTGGAAAAATCCCATCTAAAAATATTTTAAAATATGTGTTATCAAGTTAAATATTTAGTACCACTGAAATAACAAAAATTACAAGGAAAAAATCAGATTATATATAACACAAGTACCTTCGTATTGAGGATAATTTTAATATCAAATATCTTCTTAAAAATAAATTTATTATTTTGAAATATCTATTTTTCTTCCCAGCTTATTCCTAATGTTCATTCTTGCTCCTGAAATGCACCACAAATTGCCAATTAGCTTAGAAAATATGTTGCTCTCCAGGCAAGTACAAACACAATTGCTGATTTTCCCACGTCCTGCTCTTTGTTCATGTCTGTTTCATACACACAGGCACATCTGTATGCTTATGAATTCTAAATATTGATATAGATATTGAGAAAAAATTCCCTTTGTTATATTTTATATGATCTTTAATAAGATATTTCATTTTATGTATTTATAATGATGAATGATGAATTCAATCCATAAAAAAGACATCCCTAATAAACAGAAATATTATTCTTTAATAGNTATAACTATTAGTAAATATTCATTAAATAACTTATTAGACAGTGATTCTCACAGAAATAAATGCAGTTGTATTTGGAAGCCATGTGGAACTTATGATGAATCATGACCCCTCTAAAGTCAGTTAAACCACATTACACAGACCCCCAAATAATTAGAACTCATCTGACCTACTTAAAAGTCATTTGCCATGGTGCAAAAGACTGCAAATCACTTCTTTCAAGTTTTCTGACTTAAAAACTGACGACTAACATGGAACAGTTTATAGTCCTGTATCCTCTCCTTTTGTCTTGTGCACTTTTTTCTGGTTGACTCTTAAAGAAGAGCTGTGTTAATGGGCACATGTTGCTACATTAAATAATAAAATGCAAATTTAACATATAAGAATCATTAGAATGTTAGGGGCAACGTTTTGCTAAGTGAATATGAATATGACATGGTAGTGGACAGCCACTGATTTTATTGTAAAATAAACAGTAGCAGGACAGTAGTAGCAAGATTGTGCTTCTAAATGCTGGAAACTATGACACGATGACAGCAAAAATTCATTTGAGTCATAATAGAATACAGGAGATTTTATAATCAAGTATTGATTTTCAAACTAAATTTATGCATTTTGATGTATTTTCGATGGATAAACATTAAGAATATTTCTTTGTTTCCATTTTATGACATCAGTATATAAATCTGCTTTGAAAGCATAAATTAAAAGTTCTTCAAACAAGTGGTTTCTGCCTCCTCATTATTTCAAATTGTCTCCAAAAGTTAGCAGACATTTCACTAAGAAACTCAAATCCAAATGGAGTACTTTTTTTTTAATCTTTTGACATTTAGCAATGAGACATTGAAATCTTCACTTATGCTATTAGTTTTTCATTTTGACAGTTTTTTATCATAACTCTGCTGTGTATGGATCACAGTATTTCCTCTTTAAAATGGATGTGATAACTCTTGAAGAAAGGTTAAATCAATCTGAATAGTAATAAAAGTAATTTAGATTCAGACATACAAAACAGAAACAGAGACATGCAAGAGCAGCTTGTAAAACATCAGGGATTTATGTCTTGACAGGCACAAGAAGTTTTATTTGTGTGACTTAAAAAGACTGTAATTTTTCTTTTGTACCTAAATGTTATAAGGCTAATGACTGGCTGTAATATACATAGTGGAAAAGATGCTTTCAGTTTGCCTGGCTCTCTTCAAGGCAGATCCTGCATCTGGAATGAGGTGTCAGTAGCAGCACTAGCTGCATTTAAATTAACAGGAAAGGCATGGGAAGGGGCATAAGGACTACAGAAGAATACATTTGATGGAAAATAAAAATTCAATCTATTCAAGGTATCACTTAAGCAGTCTTTAAAACATGTTATTTTATGAATGTTTACCATTCTTGTTTGCTTATTTGCAATTGGCATGCTTTTTGTGATTCCCTTTTGACAGAATAAGTGAATGTCAGATTTCATTTTGAATTTCTGGCCTCTGTAATGAGTATAATACATATGAAAAACCAAAGTTGCTCTCTCATTCATTCTTACTGAGACTCTTCTGCTTTGTTTATATAGATGAATATTCATTAGGTCAGAGAAAGAGACTTTCTACTTTACCAATATTGGCACTCACCTTGAATATAAAAGATGAAGGTTCAAAATTGCTGTTTGAAATCATGCAGAGAAGAAAGACTAACTAAGGTCTCCAGTGTTCCAGGTGAGTCACTTTTACACCCCTGGCTTAGTGACACATTAGGCTAACTCTTGTTGCCTACCTATTTCTATTTAGAATTTCATTTTGCACTGGAAATGTTTCAGAGAGAGGAAAATTGTGTAGGAATTTGAGCATATTTTTTGTAGTTAAAGGCTCTGATGTGATGCACTATGTTGCCAGAAAAAAACCACAAAAAAATTCCTCACTAGCATTTTATTTTTTTATCTCAGCCCTTTTCACAAGACCCTATTATATTAAAAAGACATGCTACCACTGAAAGAGTGTAGACTGTATTTTGTAGATTTTTCCTGTAGTAACTTTTAAACAGGTAGTCAGCATAAAGGAAAATAATGTATGGAAAATCACTTGGTATTACATGTTCATTATTTTCTGAAAAGAAGTAGGACCATCTGAAGAAACATTTGCATGGTAGCCCAACTCATTCATTTATTTAATCCTTAATGATAGATCTACCTCGCGGTCAATGTAATGACTTTTTCTGGTGTTCACCTGACAGATCTGCTAGTGTTTATTCCAAACCAGCCATGCTACATCCTCCTGTCATGCATACCCAGTACATATTTTAGGAAGTGGAAAACTTTTCTGAGATAATGTTTTATGGAAAAATCATTTTACATTTGCATATGAGAAGAGAAAGGATGAAGATCTATTAGTATGAGGACTTTCTGGATGTCATTGTGAAATAGTCAAAATTAGGAAGGGAGTTTGTTGTCATCCTTCTCACATTCCCCAACTGTATTCACTCCCTTAGCTTCTGAGAGAAACAGAGAATGGCACACGCTTATTTCTTGTAGAGGCAATTTTCTTTTCTCCTACTCTTGGTAATATTCTTCATTGTATACAATTTTATTTAAGCTGAGACAGTAAACTACTTTTATGTCCCTCCTGTAAAGTTATTTTAAATTAAATTTCTCTTGAGCTCTGTATGCATTTTAATCTTGGGAGTGCTTTTCTTTGCTTGTTTAATTAGGAAGAACAGAAAAACTACTGAAGCATTATTCTATCAACTTCTGAAAATTAGAAAACCAGTCAGGATTGCTTTGCAGAATCCAATTTATTGATATTCAAGACTCATGAGCCAGCTCTGTAACATTCAAAATACTTGATACTTTTCCCTGCTTTCTTATGAAATGCATTTTCAGTCCTACTATGCAAGAAGATTTTGGTTTGTTGCTCATCATTGATAAAGCTCAAAACATGAACATGAACAGTACCATGTGTGTTATATTTGTCATCCCCTTTTCCCTTACACTGAGGATAATATTTAATGTTATAAATAATTCTGTTCCTTGTTAGTTCATAGTCTATCCAATCATCTCTCAAATTCTGCTAGAATGCAGCAGAAATTTATGGCCCTGTACACTTCTTGTCTTACTTCCAAGCATTTGTTTGGGGTCACTACAATATGTCCTTTTCCCTGCTGCCTTAAATCACATCATTCCTTGATCTTCAAAAAACCTAAATTAGAATAAAACACAACTTGAGAGGGACAACAGATTTATTAAACTCATATATATCCCCAAATATTTTAAATGTTGGATTAAAAATAATTGCATTTGGAGAGGCTTGGAGGCATTTTTGTTTGTTTGTTTTGAGGGTTTTTTGTTTTTTTTCTGTTTCTTTTTTTGTCATTCTGTTGTGGGTTTGGGGTTTTTTTGCTTCTGTTTGTGCTCTCTATGTGAGCCAAAGGGCACTATCTCATTAATGACTTTTTTCCTCTGTGACCATAATTAGGGTCACTAAGCCTATCCTGCAGTCCCTGAGGGACAAGGGATTTCAAGAGAGTATGAAAGAATATGTTAATGTCTGATTAGAACAGAGACTTGACCTTGGTACAGAGAGATGTTTTCATGCTCAGCTATAGCACTGTTGATACTTTTCTTTATTTTTCTCTTAGAGATACATAGAGTTTCAGAGCTTGAACTCAGTAATTAGAGGTGTTTAATCCCTAGAGATACACAGCCCACACACACACCTCTGAAGATCATTCACCATTCAGCATATTCAGAATTCTATATGCCTAAACAGTTCCAAAAAACTGGCAATTTTAGGCCATAACCATAAACTATTTTAATATACAAATATAATATCTTTCTTGCTGATTTAAACAAAAGTTTTTTAAAAACCAAACCCAATTTTTGCTTTTCTAAAGGATACTCAGAGTTCTATTTTAAAAGATGGAAAGACGAAATTTAATGATTATCATTAGTTTTTCTGACATTTTTTTCATATTTCATTTCTTCAGAAAAGGAGCAGTTTGCTGAGCTTGTCATAGACAAAGCAAAGCATTGCTCTATGACTTCTGTTTTCACAAAATATTGAAGCTGTCACTATTTTCACAAAGACAACAGCCATGATCTTTCCTCCTACTTTCTAAAATAGTTGCAAAAACTAACGAGAACGAAATCAACAAAAGGAACTTTAAATTGTGTTCTCTATCAGCTACGTAGTGATCGAGGAGATCACTTACTTCTACTGGAGACACATGACACTATAAGTAGTCATTTTTAGTCAAGAAAATAGATGCCACAGTTTTTGACAAATGAAGTTCTTTATATTTTTATGCCAGTATTTTCTTAATAAAAATGGTTAGGTACATATCATATTGAGTTTTGAGCCTTGCTATTGTAGAGATTTATGTTCTTGCTTTGAGTAATCCAAGCAGACTTCCATGGGAATACTTAGAATATATACAATTAAACACACAAAATCAACTTTCACGATAATATTTTGCATTCCACTTTCAAAACTGCTGTAGGTTTTGAGCTCTACTTATACCTGACTTGATTCTCTTTTGGGTTTTCCTTTTCTCAAAATTTGCTGTGCATAGAACTTTTCTACTGCTACGTCACCAATAAATAACATGGTTTTACTTTGTTTCTCCTATTTTTTTTAAGTTTTTTATAGTGATACAAAAAGAGAGCATAATGTAAGAAAACAACATCATAAATACTGCAGAGACAGTCTTTGACCCAGATGTTTTAAACTTTTGATGTAAGGCAAAGAAGTGACAAAATAAAAATAATTTACTCTGTTTTGCTTTCAAGCAGCTATTAGATTACAAATGACCAGGCTTTAAATGCTCAGCAACATAATATAGCAAAAAGCATTTTTACTGTTTGCAATTAATGGAGAAGTTTACTTCCCTTTAGTAAAAGAGCATATTAATATCTACGTATTTATATATGCATAATTTGTCGTTATTTAGTCAGCAGAAATCAGTATTATGGTTTATGAGTCTCAGTCTAACTGGAAATGAATAGCTTCTAGAGATTAATATAATGATCATTAAGGTACAGTAACATAAATGCAATCGCAAAATAAACTCTTGATAAGTCCTAAGTTTCTTATCCTTGTCAGATTTACTTAAATATGTAGATTTGCAAAGTTAATAAATGAAATCACAAAAGAGTTTGATTCCTTGTAGTACCTGCCTGTATCTTAGGCACTTAGCTGCTTGGTTGCAAACTAGGTGGCCATATGTGTTTTCTGGATGCTTATTGTAACACAACAGTTAGCTGTCTTTGCCACTTCAGTCAGCTTGGTCACAAAGAACGTTTTAATCTGACATTTTATTCTGTTTAGTTGATCACATTAAGTTAGTCAGTACAATGCAGATTCAGTGAAATTAGAGAAATGTACTAGAAAAAGCATAAAACAGACTATTCTATGAATTTTCTATATTCTAATTATTTGCTCAAATGCAATACTATTTTTAAGAAAGTGTTGTGAACACTTGATACAGCTACATATCAGAATTAAAATCTGTAGTAACATTTTTACACCTGTAAGCGGGAGTAGCAGTTTCTTAGCAGACATTTTAAACCACAGGATAGCAAAAATTATTAATCTTCTTCTGAAACATTTCATATTGCCATAAAGCTCTGGAGTTCTGCCTATTTGCAGAAAATGCATGAAAAAGATTTACAATAAAGACTTCTTCTCTTTCCTGAAAGAGAAGAAATTTCTTCTTCGTTTGGAGCAAAATCAAATCTTAGGTCTGTTTGTATGATTCCTTTTAAACCTGTAGAAGTACTGCATGTGCTGGTAAAAGCCAACCTTATACCAGGTTTGAGACTATAGATTTGATTTTGCATCTTTTTTTTTTAGTGGTACTGCCACAACATCAGTTGCTTTCAATTGTACATTACCCCCATTAAATTATCTTCAGAAATAACCAGTAATGGGTCTAATTGTACTACCATCAAAGTCTCGATTAAATCATTACCAACATAAATATGGGAAGGACTAAGTCCAAAAAAAGAAGAAGATTTCCTGGCTTTTCCATTTTAAACTGTGTTTATGTTCAATTTCATAATACTCTTTTCTGAAGTAGAGCCAAAAAGAGACTCCTTTCCTCCAAAACAGCATTTAAAAGGAAGTGCTGTAGGTTATCACATATTCCAATATAGTGGAAGGAAAACATGACTCTCAATAGTAATAGTAATACAAGATGCCACACATTGCATATCTTCCCTGGGTTTAATAATCCAGCTTTAACTGAACAGACAGATCACCTCATTAGAACAGTTTAAAATTTGAAGACTTTCTTTCCCCAGTAAAGTTATATTTGGGCAAGATGCACAACTCCATTTTCATCATAAGCAAAAAGTAAGAAATATGACTTACAAAGTTTGACTTCCAAAGTAAGGAATCATGTTATCTCAAAGGCTTAGAAATAAAAATTAAAAGAAGATCTTGTTCTCTCCTCCCTGACTAGCTAGGTCCCATGAAATTCCCAGGAGTTACTATCTGTAGAATTGGAAAGTAATTCTTTTCTAGAATTGGAAAGTTATTCTTTTGTGGTCTTCTTGTTATTGTTGTTGTTTTCTTCTTCTTTTTGTGCTCCTCTGTGTCTTTCTTCTTCTCCTTTGAGTTTCTCTATAGTTGATCTATACTTTTTCTAATATCATCAGCAAACATATGCAATAATCACAGAATCATAAAATCACAGAATAGTTTGGGTTGAAAGGGACCTTAAAGTTCACCTAGTTCCAATAGCTCTGCCATGGGCAGGGGCACTTTTCTCTAAATCACTAAGGATGTAGTTTTTATCAGTAGACCTCTCCCCTGAAACTTTGTGCCTAAGAACCCTTTGGCAATTTCAGTGACATGGCCCCCATTGCAGTGTTAGACTGACAGGTATGGCAGCCAGTGAAAACCATAACTGACAGCAGGTAACCACAGACCTGTGCAATCCTCAGCCCCTAATTTGTGAATAACCATTTTCCTGTATTTCATGGGCTCACAGAATCATCAAGTTGGAAGAGACCTTCAAGATCATCTCCTGCAACTGTAATCCATGGTCAGTTCTAAATGATATCCCCAAATGGAACACTGAGATGCTTTTTGAACGCTTACAGAGAATAGGTTGCTTATAGGCAACCTATTCCAACGCCTAACTACTCTTCCAGTGATTTGTTTTCCTAATATCTAATCTGAA
The DNA here is from genome assembly GCA_013400955.1 of Drymodes brunneopygia. Classification (NCBI taxonomy): domain Eukaryota; kingdom Metazoa; phylum Chordata; class Aves; order Passeriformes; family Petroicidae; genus Drymodes; species Drymodes brunneopygia. Next base: position 57,563 of record VZTZ01046107.1, on the reverse strand, counting down.
CTTCTCCTGGCACAATTTAAGGCCATTTCCTCGCATCCTTTCACTTGAGATATGACAGAAGAGACCAACCCCCACCTCAATACAACCTTCTTTCAGATAGTTGTTGGGAGCAATGAGGTCCCCTCAGAGCCTCATCCAGAGGAAACTGCCACAGTTCTATCAGCCATTCCTCACGGGATATCTTTTCTAGACCCTTCACTAGCTTAATTACACTTCAAGCTTTTCTTCTTTAGGCTAACTAATGCCAGAGACATCAAGTGTTCCTCATTTGTTGAGATGTTCTACAGCTGATGTCCATCTGCATTTACAGGGAAAAAAAGGGAGGAATTTTGCACATATTTTGACTGAATCATCTATTAATCTATGTTCCCAGTCTTTTTCTTACATCTTTCAAGATCTTGATTGCAATCCTGTCCTCCAGCATTGCTACTGTCCTTCCTAATCTGCCTTTGTCTAGAAATTTAGCACAACAGAAAGCAGATGAGAGATCAGTCTGGCAAAATAAGACCTGAGACAGAACCTTGAGTAGCATCAGTCAATATATCCTTTCTAGAGAGTAATTAGCAGCTCTTCTCTATTTCACTCACTTGCTTACAAGGCTTAACACAGAATAGGTCTGAAATTCAAAATCTGATTACTGTTTCTTCTCTACCTAAAAAAAATGGTGCCTTGTTATGAAAGGAAATGAAATCAACTTGGCATAATTTACTCTTGACAAACCATGTTGATATTATCTCCTTGTTATTCCTATATATTAAAAATTATTTTTCCTGTTGTCTGGATAAAAGTCTTTTTATTTGAACTTTCTACTGTAATGGGCAATGGCAGGCATCCCCAAACCTTGTAACTCTACAGTTTTCTCCTTGTCTTACTGTTTTGCATTAATCAACAGCTAATGAGAAATGGAAAGTTAGGCAGCACTAAAATGCAGGCTCAACTCATGAACCATTTAACTTTACCTTATAGCAATCTTATACTCACCTTTTTATTGTTGTTTTCCTAATAACAAGCAGTGTTTCTTGGAAAAGTTCCATATTTTTATGTTGTACACCAGGTGCTGTTTTGGATGCAGAGACTTGAAGTTATTTGCTTAAGTATTTGGAACATATCACTGGTCATGTATCATATTGTCATATGATGGATGGGACTTCCTCTGACGTAATTACAGAATTTTAATAATGTGGCAGCTAGGCTCCATCCACAGACCCTGGAGAGAGAGAGGCCCCTCTCAAAGGCTTTGTCACTTTCTGATTTACACCTCAATTGTTCATCTTCATTGACCAGAGAAGTAATTTTTTTTACATTACATTCAATGAAAAGGTCAGAGAAATGAATGCCAAGATGTAATGTGAAAGGTAGTACTTATCTCTGCTGATAAAATATCTAGCTGTGAGTTTGTAGGAGATACACCATTTAGGTATTCCTAGCCTTCATGTGACATTTTGAAGGAACTTCTAAGGCTTCAACAAGTTTCATGAAACTCATAAAAATATCCTTCAACATGGTAAAACTATAGATATTCTTGATACAGAATGAATAAAATATTTTTGATTAATTAAATGAGAAAATTAGATGTGGTGCCAAAATACTCAGAAAACCAACACATAACTTCTCACTATTTATTGTATGTGTATTTTCTGTATCCTGATTTAGAAATTTATTCTCAGGTTTTAAATTCAAATTTTTATGTTTATTTATATGTTTATGCTTTTCAAGATCTGTCTCTACTCAAAAGAGTTTTGACCTTGAAGTGTCAACATTAGTAAACTACATTGACCTAAATATACATTTTTTATACGTTACTGCTGAAAGACCTGCCTATGCTCCTTAGAGGGCTTCACAGTTATTTCATTGCTTTGGAATGAAGAATTAAAATACTCTTTATCTTCTCCATGACATCATTCATTTGTGTTCATTAACGATCTGAAGCATTTCTGCGGGAATCATAAATTTTACTCTTAATCATGACTTTCAATTGTCTCCAACTCTGTGGTATTGCATTGCAGAAGTTAAACAAGAGAAAAATAATGTTAATAAAGTTGTTCATATTAGACAAGAAAAAGGATTTCCTTTTAAGAGTGCTGGCACAATGCAGCTGTTTACAGTGTCATTTGTTAGCCTTGACAGGGTTGGAAATAAAAAGAAATTCTGTTAAAATGAATACTGTAGCAACATGTTTTAAAATATAGTGCATTTGAATCTACTACTTTAGAAATCTTCTTCCTGGAGGGAATGTGGGAGTCTTGAAATGCCCCACCAGAGTTAAATTCCAGATTCCCTGGAGATGTTGTGCCAGACTCCTCTGTTCCTTCTCTTTGATGCATTTAGTTTTGTAAAACTTGCAGTATATTATTAATAAATTATATAAAGTAAGAAACAGAGGAAAAAAGGTATTAAAAAATTTATGCCACATGAAACTTACACATTAAGTAGATAGAAGTATCACCAAGTTCTGCTCACAGTGATTTTTATAAGTTTTCTTACTAGGAGAAGTTTGAGAGAAATCTTCTAACAAGTAGCCCTGTATTTGAATCAAGGTTTTCTGGTAGCTTGAGTTATCTGCTTTCCCTAGATTTTGGGATATTTACCTGTCACTAGCCTTCATCATGTCACTTAAAACACAATGAAGAGAGAATACAAACAGAAATGTGTTCCTGAGTATAAATAGAAGTGTCATCTGATGTGCCCAAGAGTAGTTTTTGATATTTGTAAAGGAAAATGCTTAAACGGCATAGTTTTCAAACTATGTTTAGAAATACATTATTTGTTTTTTGCTGATTCTTTGTTAAAATTGAGCCAAAATTCACAGAAGTAAAGGAAATCCCTTTAGCATGTGTTGCAGCTCACTGCTTTGGACATTTTGATTTGCACATGTCTTTTAAGGAGCTGATTCTCTTGTGCAGTTGTTTTCAACTCTGCAAAGCAGATAGCATCTGCTGTCACTTTGCCTGGGAAGCACGTTGCACACCAGCAGACAATAGACATGTATTTCTGTTATGAATCCGTTGGGTTAAGTGAAACCACTCCTGAAGTAGGTAACTATTTGCTGTGGCAAAACGTGTCAAAATGTAGCTCACTCTGACCCGTTAGCTTTTTTTTTTCTATGCAGGTTGCAATTACTTTGCATTCAGTGTATATCAGCATGAGATTATAGGCAAACCTGGACTACATTTTAGAAAGACTGTTAATATAGAAGACATAATCCATCACAGGAATGTATTATCAATTTTTCCTTCAAAGACTGTTTGACCCAGTTTTATAGCTTTTCTCATAACCCTAACCTTACCCTCCCTAAAGATAATTACAGATTATAATCAATATAATTATAGATAGTTATAACTTTCATAAAGATAGAAGTAGTTATTTATTTTGGTCCAACAGAAGATTAACCTTGCCTTTAAAATTACTTTATTTTTTTCTGAAGTAATGTTAATCAAATTAAATTAATAAATAAAAGTAAGTTACTGATTTGCTGATCTTGAATTCAGGCTGATACCTTGGAGGATGTGCAATTTTTTGTTTCAAAATTTCCAAAGGTTCCAAAATTTCACTTTGAAAGCTGGTACCTGAATAAAAATATGGGTCTTCCATTTGCCAAGACAGTGTACTTTACCTGGACAGTTTTTTTTATCAGCTGTGTAGTTAAACAATTTAGTACTATGTACTTCATGTCTATGACTTCTAAGTTATCTTAAAAAGCATCTAAAATTCAGCAGTCATAAGACTCAACTCTGTGGTAATAAAACTAAAAGTTCACCTCAGGTAATGGCTACTCTTGCCCCTTTTTTTGTAGACACAAACTGAAGACAATATTTATCTGATTACCTTTCTCCAAGGAAGAGGATATTTTAAAGGGTGGAGTTATCAATGAGCACACAAAACCATGAGGTAATACAGAGAAGAGCAAAGAAAATTTATCAGGTCTATCAGAGTACAGACAGTGCTTACTTGTTTAGGAGCATTAACTCTTCAAAGTGAAGAAAAGGGTGAAAAATATCACATCCAAAAGCTCTTCAGGTTTTAGGACAGAATAAATTACTTCCAAGGGAGCATTTGATTATTATGTAAGGGAAAGCATATTATGGTTCTTTTATGAAAAAGTGACACCATTAACATCTGTCTCCACAAATTTGTTAATTTATTTTTTCTTTGTGTGTTTTTTTTAATTAAAGAATTTTTCTCTTTCATACTTGAACAGCAAGAGGATGGAAAAAAGGTCAGTTTATGATAAAGGTGGTAAGAGAAGAACAGTGAGTCCATACATTAAGAATACAAAAACCATTCAGGCTTGGACAGGATTACTCTAAAACCAAGAAGTACTTCTTACCTGAATGCTCTCCCCTAAACACCTCATACAGTTTGAAGGAAAGAGACTATGTTCCTGATTGTCTTTGAAGGCTTTTGGAGGAACACTGAACCAAAACTCATTCAAACCAATTGACAATGCCTAGGAGCTTGTTCGGAAGCTTTACTACCAGCATACTTCGGAAGATCAGAACAAATAAATCCCCTGTCTTTTTTTTCCAGCTCACAAAAATAAAACACACTCTTCTTGGTGGGGCCAGTTTCTGTGGAAGACGTCTATCAAGCCTCACAATTAAAAAAATATAACAAAGCGATAAGTTTGGATTTGAAAATAAATGGCAAGAATTCCTATTTTTGCTGAAATAAATAAATGTCTTTTTAAAAAGAGACCAACATTACAGTTCTGTACATTTGTGTTTTGCCTAAGTTGGTCCATAATTTTAGGTTCCTCTGAAATCACTGCTGTTATCTAAATTGACAATAAAGGCCTTTAAACAAAACAAAAACAGATTAAAGACAACAGTTACAGAAAGTTGGAAACAGGAAGTTTGAACACGAAGTGGCCAAGTCATGTAAACAAAACTATGGAATATATTGGTCAATCTAAGCAGGAATGATGTATATTAGCAAAACTTTGTCTTGTTACTGTGCAAATAGTAATAAAAGAAAAAATTTAGAAAGGACCAAAGGTCTTTACAATTTTTCTCAAATTTATTTATATAATTAAATGATTATGTTTACTAGATGAAACCAGGTATACAAATGAGGAAGCAAGTCCTTCAAAAGCCTTTCTCACACTTTTAAGAATCAGGTTGGCTTGCCTCAAAAAATTTTTGGAAATCTTAAATCTAAATAGCTGCTTATATTCATAACCTTGCATATATTATCTATGTTTTTTATTACACAAAAATAATGCACAAAAAATCAAAGGAAAAAACACCACCATGAAAAATTCAATACGTATTTGTTCCTTCTCTTAAAAAAAAAAGGAGACAATTGAACTGCTCCCTACAGTTAGTAACTGCTTATTCTTAGTAATTGTTTGAGAGCTGAATGAAAGCTGAATGAACATGGGAAGCAGACGATAATCTTTTAAGTAATCTGCATGTAATATCATTCCACAGTAATAGAATTACTGTGCAGGAATATAACCCAGCACTGACAAATCACGTATGTCTACATAGTGCACTCTATAGCAGGATGGCCACATTAGACAGAACATGCAGCAAAGGTAAGAGCCTATTTCTAACCACAACTCATCAACCTTCAGAGGGTGCTGCAACAATTCCACAATCCTGTGTCTGTGACAGGTTATTCTGAGGTATCTCTGTAATAGCACAGGCAACAGTGGCAGCTAAGAGAGGCAGCCTTTATTGCAGAATGGGTTCTCCTTCAGGAAGAGAAATGGGCTGATATGATCCTCAGGGAGGTTAACAAGGGAAATTGCCAAGGAACAACCCAGGCACCAATGATGGGGGCCACCCATCTGGGAAGCAGTTTGGAAGAAAAGACCCTAGGGGTCCTGGTGGACACAAGATGAACATGTCCCAGCAATGTGTCCTTGCTGTGAAGAAGGAGAATGGTATCCTGGGCTACATTAGACAAAGTACCAGCAGTAGATGCAGGATAGAGATCCTGCCAGCCCTGGTGAGGCCACACCTGGAATGCTATGTCCAGTTCTGAGCTCCTCAGTACAAGAGAGACGTGCTCATACTGGAGACAGTCCAAAAAGGGCCACAAATTTGATTCAGGGACTGGAGTATCTTTCTTATGAGGAAGGACTCTGAGAGAACTGGGACAGTTCAGCATGGACCAAAGAAAGCTCAAGGAGCATCTCATCAATTTATATAAACTCCTGAAAGGAGGGTGAAAGAAGGACAGAATCAGGCTCCTTTCAGTGGTGCCAACTGACAGGATGAGAAGCAATGGGCATACACTGGAGGCTCCCTCTGGACATCAGAAAATGCTTTTTTACTGTGATGGTGACCTAACATTGATGCAGGTTGCAGTGAGAGGTTGTGAAATCACCCTCCTTGGAGATATTCAAAAGCGAAAAGCATCTGGGCACCATCCTGGACAACCAGCTCTAGCTGACCCTGCTTGTGCACGGGGATTGGACTGGATGACCTCCAGAAGTGCCTTCCAACCTCAACTATTCTATGAATTTGTGATTCATTTAGGAAATATCCTAATTTTTGTAAAAATGTTTGATTTCAAATGTAAGCCCACTACATCCATTTGAACATATTAAAAGGACAGCTTCTGATTTTTTCTGGTTTGTTCTTCCAGATCTGCCAGAGCTGTGGACTATAATATCATTATCAAAGAATAAAGTTTGATCTGGATTTAAGGACAAGAATGTAACTGCACAGATAAAACTAAGTTTCCAAAAGCTGTGAGAATTAAAATTCAAGCTTTATTTTCTACATTCGTGATTTCTTTTAAACATTACTTATTGCTTCAGTTAACACAGCTCTTTGATGCAGAATGTTTTGCTATAGGCTAAGTGAAATAATTTGCATCATATTTTCAAGCTCAAAATGCTCCCTTTTTATTATAATATGGAATGGTTTTATAATTTTAAAAATATCTACAAAAATTTATTTTGTTGAACTTATATCTAATTAGGACAATCAGAAATCAAAGATTTGAGAAAAGATTCATTAGATTTTTTTCAGACAAAGCAGTCAAACTCTTTTACTTAATATCACAAGACTTTCCTGTCAAACTATGTCACAATTTGCTCCTCTTTTTCTGTCCTCTAGTATCTCTTTGTTCCATCTAACAACACAAGAAAAGTCAGTTTGATTATAAAGATGAGATGTGAAATGGAACCCAACTACAAATTTTTTTTTCATCTGCTGCTTTTTCTAATGTAAAACAAAATAAATATCATGCATTTGCATTAACAGAAGACACTATTACTATAGCATTTATTTAAATTTCATCAGAAAGATAGAAAATGGGCATATTACATACAGGAATGTTAGTAGTATAATGCCTGGTTTTTATTTTCTTTTTATACTTTCCCTCTTAGAATTTGTCTGTGATAGGAAATCTATTATGACTGGTTTTCTTTAACGTATAAAATCAGGCTATATTCTGGGTCAATGGCTCTCTTCTTTTTCCTCAATATAACTTTATTTTCCTTCTTTCATCACCTTTTCTTGTCTGGCATGTTCTAATTTTTAAAACCATGTGATTCTTTACCCGTCAGGAATTGAGAAAGGCATAGGAAACACTAAAAATATTCCTCTGTTTTTATAGAAGCAAGCAAAGCAGAAGAAGTGGAATGTAACTATGGCATCACTTTCCTTTCTTGATTAACATAAAAAATTAAAAATGTGAATAAATATATTCACTTGTAAATGAAAGATGGAAAACTAAACATTCCTTTTTTTTTATTTCTTTCTGTGGTGCTCTGGGTAGAGGAACAGTCTGCAATATTAGATCTACAGCTGTTTCCTACGTTTGCTTCCCACGAGGCTCTGTAACACATTTTGTCTCATCAATTTAACACAGTATCCAACTTCTGAATACTCAGCACTTAGTTTTGCTTGTTTTTAAACATTTTCCTAAGTAGTGCCTAGTGTTATATACATTTTAGATCAACTGACTGTGACATCTCTGCTTATGACTGCAGGGCCAAAGTCGTGGCTTGTATAAAGTCTGAGCAATTGTGCTTTGTGACTGAATGTAGGGAAGAGTTGAAAAGGTGAAATTCTGTCTCCAAATTAGGTTTCAAGTGTGAGTCTGTAATACAGCAGTGCTTTTATCCATTCAACCCTATCACCCCTGCGAATCCCCTGTTGTCAGTCTGGCACGTGAATTGTGCACAAAGCCTAACCTTCATTACATTACAGATCCAAATTAAGTTCACATGACCTGAAGAGATGCTAGTCAGCTCTTTGCACCAAGCGCTGAAGTTCAAGCCACCCTATACAATTTAATTATTCAGGATCTACAGAGCAACTTGTCTGAATAAATACGTCTGTTGAGAGCTGAATTTTACTGGCCAGGACTATTAGATTACCTCTCTGGACTGAAATTCTTCCACGTAATAAAATGCCAAGAATATCTAGGGACCTACTTACAATATCAGTAAGTCATTTGATTATTTTAGTCAGTTTTATCATTACTATTTTTTGCATTCAAATTATATTTTATTCCATATTACATATGATCCACTTTTTTAACATGCTAGTTCCTCTTAAGAACATGCTGGACAAGAAAAAAGTACAGAAATACAAAGAAGAAGTACACATGCATGTATGGAGCAACCTGTATAAAGGACAAGAAGGATAGTATCCCCAGCATCTCAGTGCTGATTTGGACATCAAAATAAAGCTGACCTGATTTTCACAGAAGATTTTACAAGGAGATGACTATTTCTAAAAGCCAGTAGAAAAATTAAGATATGCTGCTTGTGCTACAAGCATAAATAAAAATGTTTTTCACACATCAATAAAGCAAAATAAAGCACAAAACCCACTTAATTGCACTATCCAGCAGCAGGGGTGGAATTGTATTAGAGCTTTTTTGTGTTGCTAGTGTTCTCCACAGGCACCTCAAAAATTCATGCACAAGAAATGAACTTCCTCCTACCTATTTTTTCAGATACTGAGGTTTTTGAGTAGGAGACTATAAAACAGAAATTACTTTATGCTGACAGTACAAGCAGAAGAGAGAATAAATAAAGATTTTTTTGCTTACAAAATGCAGCGCAAAGCCATCTTCTTGTGCAGGTGAATGGGATTTAAAAGTCATCTAGACATATCAATTTAATTATTGATCTCAAAGACAAATTATATACAAGGGACTAGGCAGGGAAGTAACTTATTAGCACATGTCATGTTGGCTTTCTTTCCATAACTTTAATTATTTCAGATAAATATGGTGTCAATCTCTTTGAGAAGACCAGTAACATAAAGAGTATGAATTGACTAAACTTTAGATGAATTGTGGTAATTAGAGCAACAGAAACTATTTTAAAATAGTTTCTAAACTCGCAGGAAGCATATTTAAATACTAGTCTCATAACTACAATTAGCAAATTTGTGTACTCAGGCTTGCACTGTTAATTCATATGAATAATCTTTAGACTGTTCACTTGAAACACTGTCTGAATTTCCTGTGAATGAAGAGTAGACTAATTTGGAATCATTAAAAAATTCCTCAGCTAAGTTGGTTGTTCATATTTTAATGTCCATGCATCTCTAATTTCCACTGACATCGTACAAGCTACAGTACACAGTTGGACAGCAAACCAACACAATAATCCTCTGGAAGATTTCCAAGATATGTTCTTTAGAAAGAAACTTTATATCTGTAATTCATACCTAGAAGAATTTATGTACCATGAAAATTAATACAACTTCAGCTGAAATCAAAGGTTAAGCCATCTGCAGAGGAGAGGTGTTATTTCATTGTTTCTATTGTTATTCAGCAAAATAAAATATGTACTCAATGACAAATGTGCAAGCTTTGAAAAGTTTTTAAAATTGCCATTTGGTTTTAGTTTCTTTTCATGGTCCTTGAGAAAGAAAAGGAGGTCAATGTTCACTGGAGAAAGACAAACGTCACAGCCACCTTCAAAGAAGGCCAGAAAATTAACCCTAGCAGCTACAGGACAGTCAGCCTTGTTTCAGTTTCTGGAACAATTATGGACTAAGTCCTCTTGGAGCACATTTCTAGGCATGTGAAGTTAAACAGCTGACTGGAATTGACCAGCATGGATTTACAAAGAGTAAATTATGCTTAACCAATGTGGTTGTCTCCTATGACAGTGACTACATTTGTGAATACAGGACAATAGTGGATTTTTTTGCATAGATTAAAGTGAGATCTTGGCACTGTCATCATGATATTTATATCCATGACAAGCAAATGGACCAAATATGGGGCTCAGAAGGTGATTAACAGATCATACTTTACTGGATGCCTGTGACAGATGGATTACCAGAGGCATCTGCACTAGGACCTGTTCTCTTTAACATCTCTACCAGTGATGAGCAGGGGGTGACAGAGAACACTTTCATCAATTTTGCAGATTATGTCAAATTAGTGGAGCAATTTATTACAGTCAAGGACAGGGACCAAACAGGCTGAAGAACTGGGCCACCAGGAGTACTATGAAACAACAGAGACAAATCTCAAACTCTCTAAATACCAAGAAAATTTTCCTACTACAGGGAAAAAACAGCTCCTGCAACAACACAATCGTGTGGAGATGGAAAGGCCATGAAGACACTCTGTGGGAAAGACCCTGGGGTGGAGGTGGACACCAAGATGGACATTACTCCATGGTGTTTGCTGGCAGAAAGGGAATCCAGCAACCTCCTGGACTGTATGAACCATGGCATAGCCTGTAGGTCGGGGGAGTGGCTATGTGACACTTTTCAGATAACATCTAGATAGTTTATCTAATTTTTCTCATATTTTTCTAAGAGGGAAGACATGGACAAACTGAAGGGAGCTCAGCAAAGGTCCACTGGTGTGGTGGGGGCTGGAGTTCTGACCATTTGAGAAGAGAATGGAGCTGGGTCAGCCTGGAGAAAGAACATCTTCAATGCACTTAACAGACCCCACTGCTGAGACAAGACAATCCTTGGATGGAGACAGGAGGGAGGGCAAGAAACAACAGGTGTACATTGTGACGAGAGAGTTTCAGTCCCAATGTAAGAAGAAGCTTTTATCTTGTAAAGACATTAGGTTACTCTGAAAAGTGGGCTATCTCTGTCCTTAGAGAATTTAAAGTCCCACCTGGATGATGCTGTGAACAGCCTGGTCTCCCTCAAATGTGGACCTGCTTTGGGCTGTCGGTGGCCTAGAGGGTTCCTGAACTCTCTTACAGCCTCACTTATTCTTTGGTACCATAGAAAACAAAGATATGTGTTGGAAATATGCTTTGATCCTGTATTCTGAAATAAAGAAAAATGACCCAGGGAAGCACAGAGTCACTGGAGCTTAAAGACAGAATAAATAAGACTGGAAATAGGGTAAATGACATGCATAAATTGTTATTTTCATAGCATTAGGGAGAGAGAGAGAAATGAATACAGATAATTACATTTAGAATTTTGCAATATATATGAAGTACTCAGCACTCACACAAAGAAATACTGCTTATTTTCTGGTGTAAAATGTGCTCTGTGATTGCAGAAAATTATCTTCCTTTCAATTTCAGTTCAAAGTTATGCGTTGTACTCCCATATGGAGATGTGCCCAGTGTTGAAGGCGTTGTAAGAGTATATAATTTCTAAAAAATATTCTGCATTTTTCTGGCACAGGTGCTGAACTTTAATTGGTTTTCTTCTGTCCTTTTTAGTTATCTAATTTTTTTAACTGGAATTTGAGTTACATGACTGAAGCTACATGTCTGAAGACCAGTGGACCACAGCAGATGTGGCCCTAAAAAAACCAGAGCAGTTTATTGCATAAGAACCTGTGTCATTTTAACATGGAGGAGAAAATAGCTTGGCAGGAGACTGAGATTGATTGATCCTGGAAAGATTTTGGGTTTTCTTGTGAACAGTTGGATTGGTAAAACAGACAGATGGATTGTTACTGCAAAGAGTTGGTGTGTTGCTAGGGAGACTTGGAATGGTATACCAGGCAGGTGACAAAATTGTGAGCTGGTGTTCAGAATAGATGTGGCATTATTTACATACATACATATATATGCATGGACAATGGGCATGTATATATGTGCCCACTGCTAATGTAAAACTCTGCACTGTAATCACACATTTTCACTACATCCAGAATGCAAAGCCTACATAACTAAAGACATCTTTTGACAGAAGTCAAACAGACATGGAGTTCAGAAGATAAAATTTTATAAACAGACAAGCAATTGCACCAATTCCAGTATGTACTAAAATCACACTCAACTCCTATTATGATAATTACTGTCTTATTTGTCATTTAAGGTAGTATAACTCTCATGCTTCATGTGAAATGATTTCATATGATAGAACTTCACAATCAAGGCAGAAAACTAATTACTGCATTCTGTGTAGCTAATGAGAAATAAAACCAAATCTTAAATTACCTTCCACCACCCTTCCCTTCTACTCTGGCTTAACTCTGCTCTTGATTTTCTCTACCTCCTCACCTCTCAATGGCACAGGCGGACAGGGAATGCAGGCTGTGGTCAGTTCATCACATGTTGTCTCTGCTGCTCCGTTCTCAGTGGGAGAACTCCTCACATTTTTCTCCTGCTCCAGCATGGAGTCTGTCCTACTGAAGACAAACCTCCATAACTAGGGCTCTTCATTAACTGCTCTACCATCAGTCGCTTCCAAGGGGTTGCAGTCTCCTTCAGAAACAGATTGTTCCAGTTCCGTCAGGCTCCCATGGAGCCACAAGTCCTGCCAGAAAACAGCTACTGCTCTAGCATGAGGTCCTCTATCCACGAGTCCTCAGGTTGTGATAGCAGCCTGTCCAGCACAGGCTTCCCATGGGGTCACAGACTTCCTCAGGCATCCACTTGCTCCAGCCTGGGGTCCTGCAGGGGCTTCAGGTGGATCTCTGCTCCACCCCAGACCCCCATGGGCTGCAGGGGCACAGCTGCCCAAGCATGGGCTGTCTGCACCATGGGCTGCAGAGAAATCTCTGTTCTGGTGCCTGGAGCTCCTCCTGCCCCTTCTCCCTTACTGAGCTGGGGGTCTGCAGGGTTCTTTATCTCACATATTCTCACTTCTCTTTACAGATGCTGTTGTTCAGCAGTTTTTTAACCCTTTTCTCAAATCTGTTATCCCAGAAGCACCACCACCATGACTGACGGCTCGGCCTTGGCCAGTGGTGGGTGCATCTTGGAGCCAGATATTGGACACAGGGGAAGCTTCTGGCAGCTTCTCACAGAAGCCCACTGCTGTAACCCCCACTGCTTCCAAAACTTTGCTGTTTAAAGCCAATACACCCATTTCTATTAATTTGTATTTCTAAAAATAAAAATCTATTTAATAGCCACAGTTATGGTTTTTGTAGCCTGTCATAACAGTAACTAAACAAAGACTGATGCAATAAGGCTAATCTATGTGTAGCTATACAATTCTATAGCTAGGTTATACCATTATAACTCTAGTATCCAATAACTGTCCTCTTACAAAATACAGGTGTTGATTTCTCTGTATTAAAGAACAATGTACATTTAAATAATTGAATAATGAAAGAGTAAAACGATCAACATAACCATAAACTGCCAGATGACATATTTTTTCAGAAAAAAATATTGTATTTTTCACTTCTAACAGTTTACAGAATATGTTGAATTTTCAGGGACTTTTCCTGTCTTTATTTAAGAGATTTTGTGTGGGTTTAGCATTCTTAATCTTAGACTGCCTGCTAAATATCACATTAAGTCACAAGAAGAGGTCAATCTAGAATATTTGTTGGCTTAATATACTGTGTTACCTTCACTGCCCCTTACTGACTTTACAGAAAACCTATAAATTTATATGCTTCATTAAACATAATTGATTCTAACTTTTTAGACTATCTTGTGCACTTAGCCCTAAAAATAGCATCAAAAACATTAGCTGAATTTAAAAGGAACCCAGCTTTTGCATTTTCAGTGTTTGATTTTTCTTATGAATCAGGTTTTTCTCCTATGTAATGATTATATTTTGAGAAAAGAATGGTACCTTTTTATGTTAGAAAGAGACATGGTACGCTTTATGTGTATATATATATATGTGCATATATATATATATATATACACACACCATGAAATCATGGCAATAGGAAATTGGAAAGTTAGCTATTTTTTCTGGTTGTTTTAATGGATTTTTTTTTAACTTTCATTTTGGAAATTCCAATTAAATACAAGAATGACGTTTTAAGCCATTTAAATTGCTAGTCTCTTTAATAATATTAGAAAAGTGTTGAGTAATTAGTCTCTGTTTATGCAAGATTCAATATACTGTTTCATTATCCTACAATCCATACCAAAGTGGCATAGTAAGTTCTTTGGAATTTTTTAAAAAGTTTTAATTAATATTAGAAGTAAATTAGTGCTCATATGTGCATATATGGCATGAAAATAGAAGTTCAAGGAAAAAGTTCATAAGACAAAACATCCTCTATATATCATCTATAAGTAAAATAGGTTTCAGCATCATGATCAGTATTTTTCTCAATATATATTTTTATCAATGTAAGAAAGAATAAAAATATTTCATAAAATATTTTTATTTTAAAATATCAAAAGTAGTGATGCTCAAATTATGTAATTTCTTGCAGCTGTTGAGGAAAGTATCTGCAAATTTTGGATTTGGACCAAAGGGAAAAAAACATCTCCTTCTAAGAAAAGATCAAAAAAATTGTTCCTTCTTATTTGGCTACCCTTTAAAGAGAGTGAACAAAGTCAATGTGCATAAGAAAATAGAAACAGATGGAAGAATACTCTTAGAAACCATTTAACCAGTTTCTAGTGGGTTCCCATCTGCCCTAAGTTCTTTTACCTTGTTATAACAAAAAGGGAGCAGAACAGAAAATCAAAACCAAAAAGCCTTCATGAAGTTGGGTTTGAAATCTGCCCTTAAACGAGTCATTCCTATCCATCTAACCAAAACCAAATTTGCTATCATGAGTGCTTCCCAATCTATGCTACACGGGCTGCAGTTCTTGAAAATTATGTTATTTTCAACACTTTCATGGCCACAGATTTCCATTCCACATTTTCCTTCTTTTTTTTT
>VZTZ01046107.1:0-42537 GCA_013400955.1 Drymodes brunneopygia | reverse complement strand
TTTTTTTTTTTTTTTTTTTTTTTTTTTTTTGGCTAAGAGATATTTCAATAATTATGCCTACCAGGTTCAGTTTTCCTAGTGACTCAGAACGGCCTAAGCCTTAGCAATAGACAAGCAGAAAAAAAATGTCTGTTGGGATGAATACACTAGCATTTCACAACAAGCACATTTGATTTTGCTGCTTGTGTTCTGTGTGATGATGAGAAGCTGGCACTTGACTAAGTTTCAGTATGAGCTACTCACACATCCCAATCTTTTGTTGCTGAAATAAGAGCTGCTGCTGAAAGTAGGTCATACAGGAATAAATATTAGTCTGGAAATATGCTATTTTTGAACAACAGACATCAAGTGATGCTTTTGTCTTGCCAGGGCTGGTTCTGACATTGCTGAAATATTGTTTAACTGACTGACCCTTTCTCATTTGCATGCCAGCTTATCTGGTGATCCTATGTAGAAATACCATAAGAAACAGCCCTTGCTCTAGTCTGTTGATGACTAAGGGACTGGATCATCTGGGATGTAAGGAGATGCTGAGAGAGCTGGGAAGAGAAGACTCAAGAGGACATTATTCATGTGTATTAATACACCATTGTGGGAGTAAGAAAGACAGAGTCAGGCTCTTCTCATCAGTGCTCAGAAACAGGACAGGAGGCAATGGGCACAAACTGAAACAGAGGAAATTCTGTCTAAGAGAACACTTATCTAATGTGAGCCCCCACTGAACAGGCTGCTCAGAGATGTACTGAAGCCTCCATCCTCGCTGAAAGTCAAAACTTGACTGGACACAGCCCTGAGCAACCTGTCCTGTCTGACCCTGCTCTGAGCACAGATTTGGATGAGAATATCTCTAGAGATGCCTCCAGCCTCAGCCATCCTGTGATCCTGGGTGCAATCCAACATATAAGACAGAGAAGGGAAATTGATCATAGCTGTAAGCCAAACAGACATTCTAACTCTCTTCTGCAGGATGGCCTTGGTCCTCCTACTAGCATTCATTAGCTTTGTCAAATGTCACTCTTAAATCAGCTGAATTATATGATCTTATTTGCCACCAAGTAGGTTAAAAAACAAACATGGAGTTTCTGCAAGGTCTTTCAGAATTTCAGAAGCACCCTCATAAGTTAAAATTATGTCGGTCATTGATTTTTAAAAGAAACTTATTATTTAACTCTATTAAGCAATTAAAGGAAAGTTTATTTCCTAGGCCATAACTGGACACAACAGTGTTCTTCATGCCATCTTAACTGCAAGCATTGTTTCAGACCATTGCGATGTTAATTTCAGTGAGTACAAGAGATTAATAGCATAGCATATAATGTCTGAAGTATTTTTATTTGAAAAAAGACTGAAGCTTGCAATATAGGCAGTGCATTTTCTAAGATCTATACAATTTCATGCCGAAAATTTGGAGAGGATATTAAAGAAATGTGACATGGGAAGAGAAAAGCAACCCATATGCAAGAGCAGAAGGGAAGAAGTACAGAATCTTAACAGAACTGCATCAGAATGAGGCCATATGTATAATCTGAGATTCAACCATTCCCCTATTTCTGGAGATTAGTACTATGCTAATCTGGTAAAAATTTTGTGCTAGAAAATGTACCACTAGATACTCCTACCCAATGGAGCATTGGACCAAGAGCAAGTCTGATTTAGGATGATTCAGGACAGCACACCATTTTGAGATCAGTGTTATTAGCAACAGGATAACAAAATGTTCTTCTGTTAGTATATATTGTCAAGAATGAAGGTATTGTTACTCCTTCAAGTGTATTACTGTCACATTTTAAAATTTCTGCCTGATGTAATGTATATAAGGACAATTTTTGATGGCAGGAAACCTAAACTGCTGTTTTACGTATAGTATTTGCTTTGTGTAAAAATACCTATTTATAACCTGAACTGTGTTTCTAATGGTAGAACTATGTCCAGTTGGCTGCAAATGGCATTACATTTTTAATTTCTCCTGACAGCATTTTAAAGGCTACATATGACATTAATCATCTGAGTTTGTATTTGAGATATTTCATTTTCATCATGGGTTTTTACAGGAATAGATGGCAATGTCACCAGTGTTATTTGCTTCCTGGAAATTGTATTATTCAGCATCTCTGGCTTGATGACCTTGTTTTTCACTGTAGTTTAATTAGTCATCATATTTAACAATTATTCCTATTATAAGCTATATTCAGATTAGGCACATATAATGAAACAGGATGTCACCTGTAAGGAGACCTGTTGCTATTAAATTCAAAATTTATATGCAGTAGCTGTATAGTACAGGAAAATGCATATCATTCAAAAGAATGATTTATACTGATTAGAAGTAGCAAACAGCTGCTTAGCTAAAAGCTTGACTCAAAGCCCTCTGAAACAAATGGAAAGATTTTCATTGATTTTACTTCTTTCTGGATCAGGCCCAAAAATGCAGAGTTTTTAGCTGAGAGAGAAAGCATTCATTAAACTGGATATTATTTCATCAGGAAAAGAAGACGCCCAATGGAAAAAAACTTCTCAATATGAAAAAAAGTAAACACCACCCAAACAAAGACATTTCACTCTTGGGGTTTTTTAAGATCACACCACACATAGAAAATAAAGTAAACTAATGTAACTATTCAGTGCTGTAGTTTAAATAACTCATATGAAACACGTCAGAAAACAACAGTTTCACTTACAGTGGTCAGCATCCATGAGCTTTAACACTGCTTCTGAGGGGAAAAAAAGAGATGAATGAAAAAGTATAATTTCATAAAACACCTCCTCTACATTGTTTTTCATAAATTGATTCGTTTATATTTAAAGTTATCTTCTCCATATTGGAACTGAAGACGAAAAACTTTTAATTATAATGAGGCAGATGAAAAAGAATTTATTAGCAGAAATAGCGTCATTTTTTGTTTGTCCCTTTCCTCACACACTCACATACACTTGTACATAATTTGTCAAAGACAAACTATATCCTCAAAAGAAGCTATGAAAATTCTAGTCTTGCTTATACTTAATATTGCTTTTTCAGTAAATTACTGACAGCAAAATTGAACAATTAAAAAAAAAGGAGCCTATAGGACAGTGTTTTTAAGAAAATAAGATCTGTATACTTGCATTCCTTACTATTCAGATGATATCACAGGTCTCCAACCTTATGTTTGATCTTTGACTTGGCTTAAATTTGTCCAATATCATTGTCCTGGTGTGATTCCATCCAGAATATAATTTTCTACATGGAGGTGTTTGAAGTTTGGATGAACTGAATGTTAGCTTAAATAGCAAAACCATTCAATTTATGACATTCAGCTCCTGCTAATGATGCCTTAGGATTTAGGTTTTATATTTTTCAGATCCTGTACTGCTTTCATATATAACTCTAAACCTCCATAACCTGTCAGCTACTGTTCTTCCATTTTATTCAGACCAAACAATTCCTGTCTAGGCCTGAAACTCAAGGACACCTTTCTGTCTCAGGCCATGAGAAATGCAAACAACAGTGAACTGGGGGAGCAAACTTGGAGTAAATTACTTCATTACCTGAAACTGTAATCGGAGGATTAACCCCTGATATTTAAATGGACCAAACTTATATCAGCATGAAAAACTTGTGACCGTAGTCCACCTTGCATGTAGCCCCTTGGAGGCTTTTGTCTGCCCAAGGTGTCCCTATTGAAGGCCTTCAATAAATACTCGCTTTTATTCTCTTTTAATTTTGTCTAGCCTCTGTTTCAGGTAGCCACTCCAAGGCATCACTAAGAAAAAAGAAAGTGTGATTGTTAAGCTTCAGTCTGCCAAAAAGCTGGACAATTTTTTATAGTAGTGTCCCTTAAAATGAATATGTTGGTCTCTGAACAGCAGCTAATTATGTGCATATTTGCTCTCTAAAATCATATTTATGCTGTTATGACAGACAGCAGTTGCTACAGTATAGAAAGTCATAGGAAAGTGGGACACTCTTCCTTGCCTTTGCCTTGATTATTCTCCTTTCAACACAGAAGAGGATGAAGAGTGAACTCCATGAAGTTGTGTCTCAGTACAGCTGTTTACAGAAATTCACCATCTTACTCTCCACCAGTCATCAGCAAAATTTTTATTCTTTGTATTTGATATTCTTTAGTTTGCATGTTCAATTTTTCAATCAGTCTGAACATTTACACTTGTCTTGAGAATTATATGGATTAAAATAGTGTTAAAAATCATGTTTGTGAAAGAAAAAGTTTTTCTTTTTTCTTCAAGTTCCAAGAAAAATTACAGGTGAAAAAGTTAGAATTTCTATTTGAAGCCAGAGACTCACTTTACTCCACTACACCCCAGCAGCCATGGTGGTAATTTGTGACAGTTCCAGGATTTCTCAGAAACCTGTATATTTTCAGCTCTAGTCTTTTGTTTGTTGGAAGGTTTTGAAATATGCTTGTTTTGACAGAAAGGAATTTATTTGAAATAAATCAACTTGCACATGGTAATAAAGCTATCTCCCAAGTATCATTCACTGTAATTAAAGATTGCTTCAGTGGGAAAGAGCACCTCATGACACAGCATTTTCAGAAAGTTGTTTATCTTGTTTCTGTATGTTGGGTAAGCTTGTGTTTATCAGTATCTTTTAAAGAAATGTAATAAAATCTGTAAACTACTGACACAAAGCAGCATAAAAATGAAAATGCTTAAGAAAGGCACAGTAGTAACTTCTTTATAATCCACTTTATGGAGTGAATTTATGCAGTGAGTGGACTTTCTTTTTCTTGAGATGTATTGTAGGACACTACTCTCTTCTTTATTGTACACGGACTGCAATATGTAGACAAAATGTTTCTTTAAAAAGTGACTGCAATTAAGCCATTGTGTCTGTGACAGAAAACATGGCTGATTGCAGTGTTGGAATGCATTATTTAATACGTTTGCAACTGAGCCATTGAATCTGTCATAGGAAACATGGCCAACAACATGCATCTAGAATGTATTATTAAAGTATACTCCCTTACAAGTTGCACTATCATCCCAACTTTCCAAACATAAGCAAGTTCAAAGTGGCAGGTTAGGGAGTGGGTTTTCAGTATGTTAATTATTCATGATGGTATTACCCATCTGAAGGGTCTTCTTTTCAGTGTTATGAGTGGAACAGGGATAAACCATTAAGCCATGCCACTTTTGTCTTAGGATAACAAGAGCAGGCAGGAGCAAGTTCTAAAACAGTTTTAGGTTATCCCCTACCTTGTTTGTATAGCATGCCATTAAAAAAAAAAAAAAAAAGAAAAGAAAATGTATCAAGAATGTAATTATAAAAAACAAGGAATCAAAGCCAGCCCCATCAAACCCAACCTTTTTGCCTTTACACTTCTTTGAAGGACAACAGTATCTGCAGTATCAATCTGCAACTTTCTATCTCTAATGATGCATCAACTGCATTGCATTTAACTTCAGGAGATGCAAAGTTTTCCAGTCTTGGGTTTTTTTATATATATATATCTATTTTACTATAGACAGTCTAACAAAGCTGAGGCTTGTTAAAGAAAAAGCAGCATTATCCACAAAGTTCAGATGTAATCTTTTCAAACATCTGTCAGCAATTGCAGTGAAGGTTTTTGTCTCTCTCATTAGCTTATTTTTTTCCAGGCCATCAAGATGATCAGAGAGAGACAAATGCTTGAGCAAACCAATTACGCTTGATTTATTTGATTTATTGAATACATTATATTTTAGTTTGAAGGGTGATGCAAATTTTAAAAGTTATTATTCATAATGGTTTTAACTCCTAAGCAGCCCCCTAAAACCTTCATTATTCCTGGTGGACAACAAACAAACAAAAAAACCAAATCACTAAAAAATTAGTCTTTCTCTTGCTGTCAAAATTTCAGTAATTTCAAATAGGAGAAAACTGAAAAACCACTCAGGAGTATTATAAATCTTAATATAAAGACCTATTTTGGTTTTTTCCTCTGAAAAAGTAAACTACTTCAAAATGCAGGAGTTGATTCCATTGGCTTCTGTCAAACAGTATACTGAAGTAAATGTTAGCTAGAAGCAAGCCCCTGTACCCTTGCAATAAAGGTTGATTTTATGCTTAAATACTTGTATAAAGTATTTAATGAAGAGTGGAGAGATGCGCTATAAATTGAATAACTAGAAATCTTTCGTTTTAAACTAGGATCATGAAATAAGGTGCTGCTTAATTCTCCTTCAGTTGGAATGCACCACCAGCTTCATGAACAACACGGCAGAATACTTTTCAATTCTTTCATTTATACTCCCTCCCTCGTTCTGAAGAGCACTGTGCTTAGAGCACAATATACAATATTTTCTTATTTAATACATATTTTATTGGACAGATTCCTAGAAGCAGACTGGGGAGACAAGCCTATCAGTTACAAAATGCAACATATAATTTAACAAGTGGATAGTTGTTTGGGATACTGGCTACTGGCCATTGAACATTGTGCGTATTTGCATTTGGCACAGGGGCAGGAGGTAACAAAGAACAGATTTCAAGACTCTGAGAATGGAGTTTAATATTTAACGGTTTATAAATGTTCTGGAATTTGTTTATTTTTGGTGTAGTGACTTTAGTTTATCTAGTGTGGTTATCTGCCTTTATAGTTAAAGACTTAGTAAAAAACTTTCTATCACTGTGGCTAGAGTTAACTTCATAAGAATTGTGCATTTTTTCCCCAGAATGTTCATATACGTATATTTATGGTATCTTTTCTCCCTTAATTTTAAGGCAGGATTCCCAAAGCTAGAAGGAAATACTGTCTTGGCAAATTGCACAGGGAAGTGAATAATTTTGTCTGACTTGTCAGTGATCTCTCTCGAACATGAAGAGTCCATAATAGTTTTCTAAAATAAGTTGCATTTACAAAAAACTAATCTATTTCTTGGGTGTCATTTTCACATATGTAAGATCTATTTCAGGCTCTGATTTGAGGTTTCTTTCCACTTAGCTTTATTTTGTTTGCAAAAGTGATTAACTGGAACTAGAGCAGGTGGGTTAACAGACCTTTTTACTTAGAGAAGCTATTATAACAATAAGATTTTTTAGAGATGACTAAAATAAAAACAGATAAGATATGATATGAAAAGTTTATAGAAGCACAGTCCAAGGGCAAATTGTATAAATCACTTGCAATTTTGCCTCTCCTGTGAATTGTAGTCGTCCTAATCCATGTGAAAAATATTTATATACTATCACACCACTATATATATATTGAGTATACAAACACAAGAATCAATGAGGAAATGTTCATTTCTTGAAACACAAATGTAATCTATGAAATCTTTGGCGTTTATCACAGTATTTTTCAGCTTTGTTGATGGGAAAAGCAAATATTTCGTGTTCAGAAATAGATTTATGAAAAAAAATGAAAAGCAGCTTTTGGACAATTGTATCTGATTAAACCATTTAAAATTATTTACAGAATATTTGCACACAAGCTTTTTTCCATTACTTCCTGCAGTTCCTAAAGTCATTCTCAGACTGTCTATACTTCTACCTGCTGTGCAGTGAGCAGATACCACGAGCAGCTGTAGAAAAATCAGCTCCTGCAGTTGCAGCTTGGAACATTGTGCATATCATTTAACCTGCTCCTCTGGCACACTTCTCTGCAAAAGAACTTTACACAGACTTGCTAAATGCATTTCAGAAAGAATTATGATTTTTTATGTGCATATATATATTTTTGTATCACGCCACTGGGGTTTTTATCTTATTATACTGCATGTGCCAAATTACACTGCAGTAATTCCACAGTTACGCTGGTGAGTTCAATACAGGCAATCCAGATTTACAATGGGATGACTGATTGGAATCTGTGTAATGACTCCTTTCCTGAAAAGCTCTTAGTTTGAGGCAAGATTCAATACTGACTTCTATTGAGATGGAAACTGAGAAAATATGATAAGCACCACGTTTATCTCATCCTGTATATAGACCAACTACACAATAGTTTCCTCCAGAAGATTACTTCTTAAAAACAATATTCTTGCACTATATTAAATCCCTCTGTAATTCTCTATTATTTATGTGATTTAACTCTCACTGATAGAGAAAAAGGAAGGCTACAATCTTCTTTAAGTCATGCTGCTTCATATCCTTAAGTACATAAAAACACAAGATTTCTTGTAGGGAATGGATTTTGGTAGCCCTCCCCCTATGTGCAGCATTATGTACAAACACAACGTAAACAGAATAGAACAATTTTTCCTTCATGAACCTGAAAGACATTTCAAGAAATTAAAACCATGGTTAGTGTTGTCTAGAACAAGCGATTAACTATGAATTCATATTGATTTGTGTTACTTACTATTCATAGGAAGTCTTTTAAAGTTTTCTGTTAGTAAATTAAGACTGCTATTGATCTCACTAAAGACAACATGAATGCAATTAAAATTACATAGCACTGTTTTGGGATTTAAAAAAAAAGAATCTTTAAGTGGATATGCATTCATATCAGGCTAGTTTTTTATAAGAGAAGCATAAATAATACATAAGATTTACAGACATGCATAACTTAAAAATATATTTTTTGACACAGCAAGGGCTATTGAAATTAAAGAAATAATTTTTAATCATGAAAAGAAAATCTTTGTCATCTGCATGAATTCCCAGTGTGTATTAATAAGTCAGTATCATCTTTGCTTTGAGTTAATGGAGAGTTGTAGCAAATATATCTTTGTTACTGAGGAGAAGTGGAATATTTATCTCACTGCCTTGAACACTTAGACTTCCTTATGGTGTTCACTTATTCTTCTTAATGGGGATTTAGACAATGTCTTTTACCAAACCGTTGGCTCAAGTCTGAGCAAAGCAATTCTATTTTTCATGCTCCAAACCAAAGCAGTCCAGTAATGATAACAATGCATAAAAGGATATTGCTGTATGACTTTTGCATGCAAATCAGAGACTGCATAGTATGAGCAATCCAAACAGCAAAACAAATTATGGTTATGGATCTCTGAAGACACTTCTCAGAATATGAATGATATCTGTGAACAGGCGTGCACAACACCATTGGCAAGAAATAAGTTCTTTACTCTTAAAACCTGTAGCATACAAGGAAAATATAGAAGATGATTTCCTGCTGTACAGTACCTCAGAAAGGGGCCTGAAACTGAGTCACACAAGCCTACTGTTTACACAAAGGTGTACAAATGAGACAATTGTGCCTCATCTAAATGAGTGCATTTATTCCATCAAAATACAGGCATTAAATGTGACGGCTAAAAGCCAGGGCAACTCAGAGAGCATCTCCCAAGCAGAATATTTCACCTTGACAAAAACAAACATGTGTGCACACCACTAACAGTAGCAGGGGAAAGAGGAGAGGGTTTTATGCCTCACAGAGATTTTGGCAGTTAAGTATGTGATGACACGAAGAGGCATTGGAGCCACACAAGCAGAGATGAAAGACCAGAATACATCTTGGATATCACAGTGCTAAACTAAACCCGGAGTGGAAGATTTAAATCATCCTGGAGGGGTTCAAAGGATATTTCTGGCTCTTGCAAGTAGAACATAATTGGACGTGTAGTCCATCAAGAAAGAAGGGACAGGACCCCAAACAGACATGCATTAAGAAAGAGTACAATTGGTCCTTTGAAAGATTAAGCAGAAGAGATTTATGGTTTTCAAATTAAAGAGTTGCACAATGATTTGGACTGCTACAGTAAGAGAGAAAGATGCAGGTACTATATGCACCCATCTCCTGCTTCACTTATGCACTCATTTGTTACGGAATCATTCATGTGAACAGAATAAGCATTTCCTCTGTGTTTCTTTATCACTGTCACAGTTTTAGCTGTGTCATTGTTTCTGAATATTGTGAATAAATGTTTTCCTCCAAATTTCATGAGTAAAATTTCAAATTTCATAGTTTTCCTCCAAGCCTGAGCCATTCCTCACCAGAAAAGTACCTTGACAAATATCCTTCTGCCCTAGCATTGTCTATGAATTAGCAAGTAAGTAACGAGAAAGGGTGAGCAAACCTCAAGCTACTCACTGTGACTAACCTTCTGCCTAGACCAGTTGCTCAGACCTTTGCCAAGTTGGGTCATGAAAGATGCCAAAAATGGCTTCCACAGGGTCTCCAGGCAATTTGTTCCAATAGTGATTGAAATACAATGCAAAAAAAGTAAAAAATCTGTTATTTTACTTAAAACGCATGGCAGTCAGTATATTTTAGGGACTCATGTCACATTCCAACTGGTGTATAATCTCTAGGGTCACCCCCTGTACCTTATTTTTCAGCATTTCTTTCAATTTTCACACTGCATTAATTATTCATATTAGAGATTCAGAGAATTCTCAGATGCTCTCCTAAGATTATTTGGCATACATTATATGGACAAGTTACTTTGTAAATTTTAGCCACGATGTCTTCACTTTGCTACAGCACCATATTGAATCTATGCTCGTCTCTGTTTGACTCAGATGCTGCACAGAAGCATTTATCAAATAGTCCTGCAATGTTTTCAGTATCTAGCAATATGTGATCCATGGCATTACTTGTTCTTAAAGCATATTTAAAATTCTAGGCTTTGTTAATTGTTTCCCCAAATGAATATGGGCATTTTAAACACATAATTCATAGATCCATGAATTTTTATATCTCATTTTCATTAAATAATTTTTCATTTTATTTATTTTGGTCAAGTATATCAGCACTAGTTGTCCCCTAAAGCCTACATATATATATATATACAAACCAGAGAATTTCTGTATATATATGTATATATATTATGTATATCTATGTATACACAAACACAAAAAATTGTACATATTGCAATGTTATCTAATACCTCAATATCAAATTCTTACAGACCTCTATTTCTTTTGAATATGACCTTGCAAATCACCAAACCTCAAGCAATTTTTTTCATGAAGAGTAAGTCTTTCACAGTAACAGATGAAGTGAGTGTTGTTCAACAACTTCATCACACAGCACAGGGAGGAAATAAAGAATAAAGAAATATAGCTACAACATGGCAGAGTCATTTGGTACAGTGATAAAAACTGCACAAACAAGAAAAGAAAGAGCAAGTATAAGAGAGGAAAAGTAGATTAGCAAAAATAAAAAAGTATGGATCATTTTAAAGACAGAAAAATTGCTCTCTGGATCAGAAATTTTATTGTCTTTTAACTAGAATTTCAAGGTCTGCAGAGGGAAGTCTCCATCATAAGTAAAATTATAGACATAGTGGAATTCAGTCAGACTTTCTGGCAACTTCTTTTTTAATCCCAGTAATAATATTATTTTAAATAAAATAGTAAGCTGTAATAATCTTATTTCAATCTAAACAAAGCAAAAGTCAAATTGATTTGCTACTTAGCACACAATCTGTTCCTGCTAAATTTTGGTCCCAAGAGAGGTCCAAGTTAATATCTGGTTCATACCTTCAATCTCACAGTTTATTTAGCCAAACTGAAGTTCAACTGGTCCAAGCTAACTCAGAGTTTGTGATAAAATATATGTAAAATTCCTATTTTATAGCAGCCTACTAAAAAAATAGAATGAAATGATTGGTCTATATATATGCAAACCTTCACACATTACCAACTACCTTAAGGATTTACATCAAGCATATGGGTCAAGATCCTAATCAATTTGGACTAAGCAATGCCATTGAGATTCCCTCAGTTGGTCAGAGCTTGGTGCTAATTACACTGAAATTGTGGGTTCACTCCACATATGGGCCATTCACTTAAGATCTAGACTCAATGATTCTTCTGAACTTCTGAATGAATCTTGAGTTTTCACTTTATCATTGGTATAAAGAATTTCTAAATATCTGCATATCTG
Source organism: Drymodes brunneopygia (assembly GCA_013400955.1). Taxonomy (NCBI): domain Eukaryota; kingdom Metazoa; phylum Chordata; class Aves; order Passeriformes; family Petroicidae; genus Drymodes; species Drymodes brunneopygia. The sequence continues at coordinate 30,757 of VZTZ01046107.1, read as the reverse complement.
TTTTTTCTTGGGTCTTTTCAAGTTTGGCAACATCAGATTTTGCATGTGGAAGTTAAGGAACCGTGATTACCTCGGCTCCAGTCTTCAATTTCCTGACTGATTTAGGCCTTCCAATTTCTTTACTAATTTATGAATGAGAATTTTCTCTCAGAAATAGGACAAATTTATTAGAACCATCAAATATTTTGTAATGAATATCCTGTGTTTCTTAATTTTAGGCTCTTATCTCTCTGCCATTTAATCCAGGGCTCTGCTCTTTTTCTGCTTATCTTTATTTGTGAGGACATTCAAGAGAAATTGGTCACTTTCATCACCCTCCACAAGTTACTAAATTCCTCTATGAATGTCCACATTGCTGCTGTGTATCATCAGCAATACTCATTTACCTGTAAAGCCCTGAAATTTGTTTCTGTGTTCAGAAATGTCCTTCTGGCTGTTGTTTTCCTATTCCTTCCAAGGCAGCTAAAATTGTTTATTTTCTTTAAAACACAACACAATTGGCTTTTCAATTGTTTTTCTATTTGCAATCCTATTGGGTAAGTTAATCAGCTTCAATATCACAGACTTGTGCTTTTCATTTATATTCCTATTCTGCCTGTGTATTCAAGCTCTCACCTTTGATTTAAAAGTAGGGAATAAGAATGACAGTCTAAACTAAGTTAAACCTTGCATGCATAGTATTCTGTATATGAAGACTGCTTTTCATCTTTGGCCAAAACATCTTCTCAGGTTATGAGTTTCACCTGATCTGAATTAATAATTGGTTAGGTTATTTCCTAAAGTACAGAAATTCTTATATGGGTTCTTATAGGTTGGCTTTTCCTTTTTTTTAAAATATGTCTTACTTATCATTGGATAATGATTCAATACTTCTCATTATATAGGTAGGAAGATTAAATACCCTTTTTTATTGTGCAATGAATCTATACAGTTAATTTTCATTTCCTGTCTGTAATTGTCTGTTGTCTTGTTTGCTGACAGATCAAAAAAGCCAGTTATTTCAGACATCACTCTGCTACTGTATTAAATTATGAAATTAAAGTTAATGTCTTAGTGATTGATAATAGCAAAATAAAACTTAATATTTCTTCTCTGTAAATTACTAAAAACACAGTGTGGAATAAAAAATGTTTCTATTGCAAAGTAATAGTTCAGGAAATGAAAGATGGAATCGTGAAATTTAGAAGCAGAAAAGACATGCAGTTTATATTTTAAATCTTTGAAAAATCATAAACAATACTTGAGATAAGTTTAATTTAGAAAGGCCAAACAAAGGTGTTTCTTTCTGATGTAAGTCTTAATTTGATGGTGTGAAGAACAACCTGGGGGCAAGGAGGCATTATTATTTTTCACAAAAAGGAGTCAACCTTAAAGACATGGTTAGTCATCACTGTACATGTAGACAGTGGTGGACTCTCGATTATATATTACCACTTAGAGAATTCAAAGCCACAGTTGCTTATCTCTCAAAATGTCAGTTCTGTTTTCCCCAGCAGTCAAAAAAAACAAAACAATGTGAAAAATTATTGAGAAAGGAACTGAGAATAAATCAGAAAACAACTTTGTGATATTAACAGTGGCTGGTAAGTACACACCTTGAATATTATGCATACCTCTGCCTGCTCCATTTCAAAAGAAAATCCTTTAACTAGAAAAGTGCAGAGAAATTATCAGGGATGATGAGACATTCTGTGCAAGTGAATTATTTAGAATTCAATAGGCAGACTAAATATTCCAGAAATCAGATCTCCTACCTGAAGAGCACCAGAGCCAATGAATTCTACTTATTACAAGAATGAAAAGGAAATGTCAAGATGGCAAAGAAGCAAGCACTTCTCTTTCCCCTTGTAGGGGATGAATGTGTTGTGCAATGCATTGCTGACATATACCAAATACAACAAAATACAGCAGATATTAAAGGAGAATGTTTATTGCCGGACAACATGTTTAAACAAAACAATTTAGATGCAGCCTTCAACTTAAAAGGCTTTGAACTTTTGATTCCCAGAATGTGAGTAGTATAATAGGATTACATTTTCCTTAACCCAACCATAAATATCTTCCACTCTTTCCACTCAGAATCATCATACCAGGTGGGGTAGTCTTATTGTCAGACAATCAAGATATTCTCAAATATTAATGCAAGAATGTTTAATTATCTTAACTTGTCCTGAATTTCTACTTATTCCCTTTGTCCTGAACTTGAGTAGCTCAGACTAGTTGGAGTGCATGCAGACCCTTTCCCTAAAAAAGAAACTTAGACTGAGGTAAGCCTGAACTGATGAGAAAAGTTTTTAAAACTCTCCTGTCTGCTTTTTTTTCATCTTTTTCTCCTCTTAAGAAATTATAAATCCAACTCAAAAAAGAAAAACAAAATAAGAAGCAAGAATTTCTTCTCAAAGTAGATGTGTCTGTATCTTCTAAAGGAATGTCTTCATTATATTTAAAAGTAGGTAAGTATCTTTCCAGTAAATATATCTAAGCCCTACTAGATCTTTCCTTCTGGTAGAAAAGTATAAGGTACTTTTAACTGGCAAATCATTTAGTCATTTCAACAAGCAGCTAATACACATGTAGCATTTCAAAATATTTAGACTGCAAAAATTGTTAAGATAATCAAAGAAGAGTAACATTTCCATTGCTTTCATACTAAGAAGTTAAAATATAAATGGGGAACACAGGTTGCATGTCCCAAAGTACTGCCAAAAAAATCCAGTAAGTACCAGACAAGGCTCTTTAGAGTGTAGAACATGTATTACCTTCTGTAGAAAAAGAAATGTACTCATCCAATTGATAAGTTTTTTCATTTGCTTTCATATTGCAAGCAAGAAAACAATACATTTGCAAAAGATTATTTTCTCTCAAGCAAACGTGATCTTGATGGATTTAGTTATTTTGGTAGCAACTGTACAGAATAAAACATGATATTATTAACAATGACAAGGCTAGCATTAAGCTCTCATTAGGATGCTACAGACTGCCATAGCACCAGAAACTTCATGAGAAGCAACAGCAAACTGAGAAAATGACCTGCATTCATAAAGAAAATTGCATGATCATTTGTTTGAGAATACTTTGCTGACATGAATTTCAGATAGTCTTATGTAGATCAATTCCTGAAAACCGAAAAACATATTGTTTATTCTCCAAGTTCTCTTCTAGAAATGATCATTTGATCAAATGTTGTGTTTGATCATACCTCACTGAAAAATCTAAATAAATCTTTAAATATTTTGATTCTGAAAGAATATGACAAAGAAGTGTGTAAAGACAAGCAATCTGTGCCCAATCTTTACAAATAAAGACTTCACTCCTATGATTTCTCCAACAGTACCAGAAGGTTTGGGCAGTGTTTAGGGACTGTCTGACAAATGAGATGCTACCCATGTTTATATAAACGACTTCCCTGATATATCCATAGCATGCAAAAGTACTCATAAATCACATTCGTAATTCTGGTGGTAAAATTCCTGAGGACACCCATCTGTGGGTTGATCAGAGCACTTGTGATGATTATAGTCCAAAGACCTGAAACTGTCATAATATATAATGGATAAGTCTTCTTTCTTTTTTTTTTTTTCCACAAGGATAGAATGGCCTTGCTGCATGGCTGGATCAGATTCATCCGAATGATTTATTTTTCAGATCAGCCTGAAAGGCTTGTCTCTTTAATAGAGAAGTAAAAATTTATCTGAGGGCTAAATTGTGGAAGAATGTATTATCTTCCCTTCAGCTTTGTCTCACTGAGAAGTTGTAGGAACCACCTAGCCAGAATCAGTTTCCTCAGGAAGCCACCATTATGGATAAAAAAGCACAAAAAGCACTGGAAATGTGAAACAGGGGTACCTGGGACACAGTGTTTGTCTGAAAAAAATTAATGAATTTACCCTTGAAGCCCATTATATATATATTAGGAGAAAGAGAATATCTATTGCACTTTTCGAGAAGAGCATTTCCTCAGATGTTTCCCTATAGCAACTATGAATTTAATAGAAGAGCTGGAAAGTATAACTACTGCGTGTTGGAGGGGAAGTTGCTCTGAAACAAGATTAAATTACAGACACCATCAAATCTCTGTAGCTAAATGAAATTGGACAACATATATTGTTTGTGTATCACTTAAAAAAACAGGAATACTTAATAGAATTTGTATTCATGATGCCTATATATTTTCAAATGGCTAAACTCTAGGGAACTCAAAGTGAAGCACTTCTACGTGGAAGGAAATTGACTTGAAGGGTAGTGCAGAAGGTGAAACATTTTAAAAGAATTATTGGTATGCATATGATATTTGCATTTCCTATTAACCTTCACTTGCACAAGAAGAAAACCTGCTTCAAAATGGTGAAGGGCTCAGTTCAATTTGCCTGTTTATAAAATTTAATTTAACCAAAAACCTGCAAGAGAGCAGAAGCTGAAACAAAGTCTATTGCTGATTGGTTTAATGTGAGGAACCTGAAATTGATGTTGACATTTTGCCTGCCTGGAGCAATCACTACACTGCATCTCTTAATTGGCTACACAAGCCTCTCTCCTTCTCTCACACAGCAGTAAACTCATGCTTGCAGCTGCAGGAATCTCCTATTGTAAATACTTACATGGCCAAACCAATTCAGCTAACAAAAGACTCCCCTTCCTGGATAATCCAGTTAGCCTATTAAATAACTGTGAGCTCTGCATAAATTCTTGGTAACTTTCTGCATTGTGTGAGAGCATGAAGTATGACAATATTAGCTTAATGTGCAGCTTGGAAAATGTAAAAGGCATTATGGTACAGTCACACTATTATCTACTAGATTGAGCCAGGTTTATTAACAGTGACAACCATTACAACAATAAAAGGCATGCAAAACCAAATTCAGTTATCAGAACCTTATGGGAGGTTTGCAATCATATTAGATTATTTTCTTTCTAAAAGGCTTACATTTGGAATTTTCCATTAAACTGACCACTTTTATTGGTTTCACTCTGTTTTCCTGTTAGAACCTACAAAAGTTCAGCAAATATCTTTTATTTTATGCAGACTGCCTTTGTCTGATGACAGCATCTACAGTCTGTCAGATAAAATTGGAGGCTGCCTTAAAAATTTTGTTATGAAATAATTTTTTTCTTAAAACTTCAAAATAAATTCCTTCCTGCCTACAAATTCAAACACAAATTACTGTCTTTTGCTGTAGAGACTGTCAATATAGGTGCTAAAAATATGTCACAGGATATGTGTAAAAATTATCAGGTTGGGAACTGTCCCTAGGCAGAAGTTCAGCTTCAGAATTTTTCCTCCTATTGCCAATATAGTTCTGTTCTTCCCCTACAAAAACAATGAGAAAAAATCCAACCAAACAAAAATCCAAGTAGCTCCTTCCAATACAAGGCTGGTTTTCCCTCGTAAAATGAAATTCTCAAAAGCCTTGTGATAGCTGCATTAGTAGTACACAGATACTTAACTGATTGAATGTTTGTGTGAATATCCATTTACATCAGGTATAAATCATGTAAAGAAAGATTTTTAGTCTAATCCTAAAATGTGGGGGTTTTCCCCCAGAAACACAAGGATTGATTGTAAATTGTTGCAAATTATTACTTGAATTTTTTAAATTTGTGAATGTGACTAAGTTTAGAAAGTTCCATGAGGGAGCAAGGTCTAAAGAATTTTGAGTTGTCATAGTAACAATTTTTTTTTGTTCACAATAGGAACTTTTATCACAAAAAATTGGGGGTTTACCATTTTAAAATGAGGTTACTTAATTTATTAGGAAATTAACTTAGTCCATAAAGACCACGAAGGGCAAATTAAGTTTTCTTTGTTCCTGTCTATAACTTTTCTTGGCAGAACTTTCTGTTCAGAGATCTTCAGAAATTTACATTGCTTTGCAATCTCTTAGAATTACAATTTGGAATTTTCATCAGATCTACTTCACAATCAGATATCACACAACTTATTCAAGGTGTGGAAGGGACAAACCAGAGTTTTTATTAAAAGTATTGCCAGCATGAAATCAAAATAGAATTTCAATAGCCTAAACTCTCGCTACATTATAGATCTATAGAAATAACCATAAGCAGATCTTCTAGCAGTAGTCACACACAGTGAGCTGCTTTTGCCTGTGTCTCCTGAAAATCTTGTCAACAAAGGCTGAAAATCTGAAAGGAAACAGGAACACTGGCAAAACATGTAATGTTTGCAGTCATTGCTGGAGTGGTAACTAAAACAGTCAGGTTATTTCATTTGGCCAAGACACATTCATGCATGTCTTCCAGTACAGTTAAATGAAAAGGCATACACCTGGGAACTATAAATACAGGCTTCACCTCCATAAAGTGGAACTGCATTTCAGATATCAGCAGGGAAGGCATGGTGATTTTGGTAAGTGAGAGGAGAAGGATCAGACCATAATAAAACAATTTAATTTAGTCTGTAATTAGATTTTGAAATTACTGCTCAGACAATGAAGAGAAGTCACTAAAAGGGGCTGTGTAGAAAGCTTTGCTGTGTATGAATTCATAATTTGCAAAAGCTAGACCCAGCTCTCAAAAAAGGAAATTTCCATTAGGAAATTGCAGTTTTCCTGTGTAAGTGTGGTATACCAATAAACTATTATAACTACCTTCAGTATCTCACACATCTCCATTGAGATACAAACTTTCAATTGAGGTAGGTTACATATCTAAAAATACGGGGTTTGGTTCACCAGATATCATGGGCTAGAAACAGTAAACCCTTGGTAAGACATTGCTAACAAACAAGAGATCACACTAAAGAAAAATAATATTCAACCTTATATTTTTTAATGTAATCTATAAAAGATGGGTATAAAGCCAGTGATTCAAATTATGTTGTTTAGCTCGTAAGGGATAATTTAAGACAAGCACTGCATGCCTATTTGGATTGTTCTCCCACACTTGTTCTCTGGCAAACTCAATCTCTTCTGTAGTCTCTCAGGAAAACCTTAGAAAGATATCATCCTACAAGCATGACTGAAAGAAAGCCTCCAGTGTTTTCAATCCTTTTGACATCTGTGACATCTGTTTCACACCCTTTCATTAAGTAAGCTGTGAACACTATTGACCTAAATGTGAGCTATATACGCTTGTCTTGGACCATGTTAATAAAACAGAATCCAATTACTCTGACGAGATTTTTTTTCTTCTTGCTACAATCACTTCAGCTAAAGCACCTAATTTAGACCATATATAGATTTACATAAAATAAATATATTTAATATATATGGGGGAAAAAACTGAGTATTTTGTTGTCTCTTGCTTTGGTCAATAATTTTTTGTCCAAGTTAGCATCTCATTACTAGGCTGGAGGAATAAAACAATTAAAATGTGTACATTTTTTTTTATTCCTTAAGTTCCTTTTTTATTCCTTTAGGTTGCAGCTAATTTTGGTGTTCTTGGATGCAAAGATTGATTTATGATGAATTCAAATTGGTTTTGATTTCCTAGATTATTCTGCATTTATGACTTAATGCAGCCCGTGTTTTTTGTAAAAATAACTGTCACCATTTTATATAGGTGATGTAGAATGGGGGATAAAACAGAAGAATCTCTCAGAGGTCAAAAGTGGAAGAGGAAAGACAGGCAATTGATGGGGAGGAGCAATGATTGCTAGGGTTTCTCATTCAGGAAGATATACATATAATAATGTCAGATGTGAATGACTACTGCATGAAGATCTTGAAGCTATGTGCAGTTGGAGTGGGTTACTGTCCTTAAAAGAGAAACTCATTTGAAAATGAAAAGTTTGACACAATTAATGGTTTGTTCCTCCTTCCCCCCAAGGTTTAAGCCATTTATGTTTATGCCCTTTACGTAGTTCAACTAAGCAAAGCATAGCTCATGAGAGACATGAAAAGACTTCAAAGAATTACACTCTCAGTTTCAAAGCCGGGCCAACTCTTCTCAAGCCAAAAGGTGTCTAGGATAAATTTTTTGGAAGATATTTGAGATATTAAAGAAATTCACTATTTCCTTGTGTTCTTTTGAAAACAATAGCAGTAGTGAAAAACAATAATCCTCACACATACTCTTTATTGTGAGTAGTCTGTCTAAATAGAAATATATTTCCTCTAATTGTGAGATTTTAGGTACTTTAGGAAAGATATTCATTAACATGCTTCTCATTGACCATATTCAAAAGCAAAACTGCTTGGCTTTTAATCCTCACAAATACCTCTCTGATAGGTATATTGTGGCAGGGACTAGCCCATGATTATTCTGATAAATCTGTATTAAAAACATTCCAATAGCCTGAAACAGTTAATTGCAAGCACAAGAGAAAATGAAATAATCTTTGAATACCAGATACCAAGTGAATTTCATTGTGATTTTTCATGGAGGGGTAATATAATAAAGCCTTCAATATTTCCATAACACTGAAGAACTCTCAGGCATGTTGTCAAAAGCAGCATCTTTTCTAAAGCAAAAAAGATATTTTTAAAAAAATAATTAGTATTACTTGGCTCATTGGATGCATTAACAGCAAAATAATTCTTCCTGATGATTTTTAAAGTCATAATAATAAAACCTGATAATAAATAATAACAAACAGCAATAATAACAGAGCAAAATAACATTCAGTGAACTCTTTCACTTTAAAAAGCTTTATGCTCACCACAGTGCAATTGAGAAATCTATAAAAATTTTAATGAGTTGGACATGGAGGAGAAGACCAATATCGATACAAAAGGCTGAGATTCAATTCTACCACCATTTCAGTTTCTCAATGCAAGCTACCCAAATACAGTGACTTTACAGATTTGACCTGGAAGTATTGTAAACAAATGAGTTCCTTGTGACAGAAAGCAATATTTTCAAGCTTTTCATAAACTCAGAAAAACATCTCTGCTTCTTTTGTGGTATCTTCAGTCAAAAGTCTCTAGTTTTTTAAAATATACTATACTAACTTACCAGAATGTTGCAAAGCATGTCTTTAATTTTAAATGTAACTGAATGCTTGAATGATGTTCTTTTGATTTCAAATTTGTTTGGAAGTTGATCTTGAAAGTGAAATCACAGAGGAAATATGAGACAGAGATGTGAACACAGCATATCAAATTGACAGTTTTCTATACATACTCTGCTTCTACAATTCTTGATTCATTGCAAGGATAGAGGCTTCATGGTAAACTTTGTTGCAAATGCATATCTCCTGACTTTGCTATTCAAGTCCACAGTAGTCAAAAAAAAGAGTGGAATATAGATTGCCAGTTCACTTAGTAAACTGACAGAACATTTAGCAAATTACATGACCTACATGAAACTCATGTTTGAATTACATGGCACAATAATTTGCCTGTGTCAGTCTACTGACTGGCATTTCTTTATGAAAATGACAAGTCGAAGTTTGCAGTTGTAGCTTCATCTAAAAGTAAGAAGCCATTTTTTCATCTTTATAGTTGCAAAAAACATCCTGAACAAATATGAATCAGAAATAACCAGAGAATTATGTCTGTCAGTTTTAACCTGAGTTAATAAACCCTAGTTGTTAAAATGCTATTTCTTCCCATACCTCAATGATTTTTTGATATGCAATATTAGCTTATATGAAAATATAAGTGTTTCAAACCTCAGATTCCCTTCATACAAACCAATATTTCAATCCTGTACGATACTCTTGACCTTTTAGCTAAAGTAAGGTTTTAAATAAAAGCTGAGGTTGTTGATCATGTGGATAGGACACAAGATACCCCTGATGTTCATCAGACTCTGCAGTAAAACCATTTAAAGACATAAGGCACCAAAAGCTAACATTATAATAAAGAATAAATATTTCTTGAATGTTTAATGTCCTAAATAACTTCAGAATCAAATCACTTCCAGTATCAGCACGTGAAAAGATATAGGAAACATAATCCAAGAATGCAGAGAAGAAGATGCAGAAGGATTGAATCATTGAGCAATTACAGACTTTTGAAGCAGCTCAGCTTTGTGGCAAATCACACTAGGCTGAAAAGTCCTGATTAGAAAATTACTATCCTTCCTGTGGGAATTAAAGAGAGGCAGGATTCTATAGAATGATGCAGGTTTCAGGAAGACTTAGGCCCCACTGAATGAGCTTGTCTCTTGCCTTACAAAGCAAGACTACCACATAGAGCTCCTGAACTTAGTGACTGAGGTTAGGTGGAAGGAATTGAGACTTGCCCTTTACTTTTGACTTTCTAAAGGTTTTCATTTTCTCTGTTCTCTTTTCCTCCAGTATTTGTTTAGCTAGCAGAAATTAGGGTTATTTTGATATGGATTCACATTTAAATGAAAGTAATTCTCCAGCTCTTCACCTATGGGAAAAAGTTGAAAAATTTAGTGCTTCTTCAAAATTGTTATTAAAGTCAAAATAATGTTCATGACTGCAGAAAATCTCACACTCACTGTAGTGGTATAACCTTTTCCCCTTAACAAACAGTACAACCAAATTAAGGGCTTCAAATTCAAGACTTAATTATTGCACCTTGCTCAGCAATTAAAAGGGAATTGCAAAATAGATACTATGGCATGTGTCATAATTAAACAAGCACTTTACAATAGCATTTTTTCTTCTTTTTATTTTTTATAATGATGCTGATCAAAGCAATAGTGGGAAGTGAAAATTGTCTTTAAATAGAGGTGCCTAACCTCCATCACAGAACTTACAGCTTCTTAAATCAAATCAAATCAAATCTTTATGTGACTAGAAAATTAATTATAGCACTATGTTTTTTGGTTTTTTTTATGGATATGAAATGTAGAAGTGATGCTGTGGTGCATAATAAGACAATCTGAAGACTCTAACTCATATACAGGCATCTATTTCATCTCAGATGGAAAATATGCCTGTGGAGACAAGTAGGCTGACAACCGTATTCTTTTCTAAAAACTTTGAAATTAGAGCCACAAAAAGTAACTTTAATGGCTCTGCGATAGTATTGTGATCACCCCAGGTAAGAAAAAGTGAATGCATTACAGCAAAATTAAACTCCTTTTCACATTGCAAGGTAGCTGTTATATCAGTGTAGTAAATGTATTTGTTCGCAGACAATTCTTTTTATGCTGTTTCAAGATAGAAGTTGTTATATTTAATCATGACTTTGATTCCAGTTTGAGGTTGTTATTCCAGTATCACAATCCTTCCACTAAGACCTGCAGTTAACTCCTTCTGGAAGTGCTCAGGAAGAGTCTTGAGTTTTCTTTTATGCATTGAACTCTGCCAGAGAACAAGACTCAAGACACTTTTCTGATTTTATCAGAACATCCTTGAGTAATTTAATAATTGAATATTATTTTTTTCATTTAAAAATGCATGTTAAATATAATTTTGCCAGATCACTATGCATTCACACTGACAGTGAAGACCTACATAATAATTGCAATTCAGTATAGACCTCTTATACAACCTCACAAGGTTTTGATTACATACAGGGTGCCCAACACCATAGCTCAGAGGCAGTAGTACCAGCCATATAAGTCAGTGAGAAACTGTACTATCCATTTTGTACAGATTTACGGTGATACATGTTCTGTGTAGGCATAAATATACCCAGAGCACTGAAATGCAGCTTGTGGTGGAAATGAATGAGAATAGTATTTCTAAAGTAAGCTACATCCAACTTATTCAAGTGCACAAAATAACTAAGTGCTCAATATTTAGAGGAGAAAGTAAGGAATATCCTGCCTAACTTGAAAATACCATTATTATTCCAAATAGAATACAATGATGCATAAAACTAAACCTTGATCAGCAGCACACACCTCTTTAGTGGTAAATGACCCTGCATGGAAAAAGCAAAACATCCTCTGAATTGAAAACAAAGCTTCCTTTTATCTTGTTCAATTTCAGACCCACTAATGATCACTAAAATCCTAGGCAACTAATGGTATGAAACAATTTAAGTGCTAATCGGATATCAGTTAAAAGAAAAGCTTGTTGAAACCTGTGGGGGTGATGTCTAATCTGTGTTCATTTGTGATCAAATTCTATGGCATTGCAGTATTGTCACTGAAAAATTAGAACATCTTCTTGTGTGCAACATTAAAGCATCATTTGTATTGTTTTGAGGGCTAGATCAAGCAAAGGGGGAAAAAATAAGGAAAAAAGTCAAGGAAACTTAAGAAGGCATAGGAGGAAGTCAGAAACTTGGACGTGTCCCTACAGTTTTAGAATAGGACTATTAAGATCATTTAACTGGAAAGTTAAATTTCAACCCAGGTAATGTCAACCTGAGCTGTGGACGTCAAATTTACAAATGCTTAACCCCAGTAATATATTTTGTGGAAACTTAGCAGTGTGACAAACTTCTGAGCAAGTCTTCCCAGCCCAGCAGGTATAAAGTACTTGTGACGTGCCATGGACTCAAGAGGAAGATTCTACTGATGTGACTGTTACTGTTTGGCCATTGTCAATTGTTCTATATTTCCAGAGGTGAATGCATCTGAAAATATTTCCAAAATGTACAATTTACACAAAAAAAAAGATTTTATTTGTTCTTAGAAGGTCCTTCTAGTGACAATCACAATGTTTTACTACAATGACCTTCCTCAAATATTTACATAATTTTTCAAAAATTGGGAATTTGATAAGCATGATCGTAGAAAAGAATTAGATATTGTTTGCGTTTTCCTCAAAGGGGTGAATGACAGTCGCCTTTCCAGACTGAGCTGTTGAATGAAGATATTGTTGAAGTGGATTTCACTATAAATTGAGTATTGCAACTTTCTAACAAACATCTTTTCATTGAATCACTTCAAATCACTTAAGATACTAATCTCTCTCTGAAGTTTTTTACAACCTGACCTCAGGAACTTCTTGTAAAGCTGAATGAAAACAAGCTGAAAGTCCCCTAAGTGGCTTTTAGACAAAGGGAACACAAGGAACCACCTAACAAAAGACTGCACTTAATTTTTTCTCAGATGAAGCTTTTTCTTGGTAATTTCTATGGAAATAAATGCCACTACCTATCTCTTTCTTCAGCCCTTGATTCAAAACACTAACTGCTGAGCAAAGCATACACACACATTTCTTTAGTGATTTTGTTGCAGTTTTTAATTCTACTGAAGGATAAAGGATTATTATAATTATTACTATCTATCTATTAATATTATTATTATTATTACTCTGGGATCACTATTGGAAATGCTGTTCAATCTGCCCATATACTCATAACACTAAATGCACTTCTGTTCTACTACAAAGCTACACAGAAGGAGAACTGAAGACTTGTCCTTCCCCAAAACATTATAAGTAGTAGACTTCAGACCACAGACTAAAATAAAAATAAATTAAAGCAAACACCAAAATACTAACCAAGACCCAATTGGGCCTGGCACAATTTCTTTATTATTCAGGTTTGTCTTCTCAAAGCAAACCAAATCCCACACCCAAATATGCTTCAGAAAAAATGCTCTGACATCCACTGCCAAATTGCAGATTATGAAGTATGATCAGGGGACTAACAAAAACTTTTTGATGCCTCCTGATTATCCTTGGATAGGTGGGAATTCCTTTGGTACATCAAGCCAAAGTAGTGGTTGCACATGGCAGGCAATAGAAAACAGCAAAGCTGCAAATGTGGTGGCATTCAAGACCAGCTTTAGCCCCAGTATGATCAGGCACTAAGACAGGTCAGTTTGAAATTACATAGGTTCTGATAAGCACACAAGAGAAATGAAAAAAGAAGCCTAATCCTTAGCTACTCTTCAGAGCAGAAGATAATAAAAAGCAACTCCTGTGCAAAGTGTTCAAAATGTTGTTTCTGTGAAAAACACTTAGATGTGACAGTGATGCAAGGTGCCAGTGGAGAAAAGGGAAAAGTGAACATGAACTCTGATTTTGAGAGGCACATTTCCCATGGAAAGCAGAACAGAACCACAACCCTTGGATGGCTAACAAGGGATATGCCCAGATATTCGGGAAAGCAAATTAAGTACAAATTCAGTGGATAGATGGAAGAAAACAGAACTATGTCTGCTTGCCCACCGTTAATATGTCTGATATGAAGCATGATCTTTGACTGCAGAGATTGTCTCTCCTTCCATTAGTTATTTAAGAGTATATATCAGAATAAACCAGAGCCAGCTAAACCAGGAGAGAATATAATCTTAATTTAAAAATATTTTTCAATAAAACTTTCAATAAATAATGACCGTTTATATGCCTAGTGAAAATATACTTCAATCTGAAGCTCTAACACTAGAGTCCAACACCTAGAAGGCAAAATTCCCATTCAAGTAGAAAAAAATTTTTATTTCTGCTACTAAATCTGTGATATGGCTAGTTTCTTGAGCTTTATTAAATGGCAAAAAACAGGATCTGAAGATAGAAATCTTTGTCATTTTCTTTGACAGGATTCCTGATACATGCAAAAAAACCAACTTGTACCAAAAGACTTATTTCATAATTTTTGTAATGTATTTTGTTAGGTTTTATTTTTTTAATAAAATTTTCTGAAGAGTTAGCATTTGTTTACATATAAAGCAGCTAATTCATATTCAGGTAAATTTTGCTTCCTAAAATCACTTTGTTGGCCATGACATTTAAAATATAAACATAAAATCATAGAATTATTTAGACTGGAAAAGATCTCCAGGGTTATCAAGTCTAAACTTCGACCGACGATCACCTTGTCACCTAGGCACTAAGTGCCACATCCAGTTGTTTCTTGTACATCTTCAGGGATGGTGACTCCACCTTCCTGGGCAGTCCATCCCAATGCTCAACAACCTTTTCTGTGAAGAAATTCCTCTTGATGTCCAGCCTGAATCTCTTCTGGTGCAGTTTCACATCACATCTTCTTATCCTGTCATTGGTTGCCTGGGAGAAAAGGCTGACAACTACCTGGCTATAACATCTTTCATGTAGTTGTGAACAGGAATAAGGTTACTCCTGAGCCTCTTCTTCTCCTGGACAAACACCCCAGCTCCCTCAACCACTCCTCACAGGGTTCACTCTCCAGACTCTTCAGCTCTGTTGCTGTTCATGGACTCACTCCAGCACCTCAATGTCTTTCTTGAAGTGAGGGGCCCAGAACCAGCAAACTCCTGAGGTGCAGCCCCACCAGTGTCCAGTACAGGAGGCATTTCCCTGGTCCTACTATGGGTTCTTTCTGAGAGGCTTTTGTTTTTCATATGTGTTTTTATATAATAACTACATTTGTGGTCAATGACTGGGTGACAAATTGCTTCCAAGAGTTTTTCATGGAAGGGAATTCATTGGGTAATAAAGCTAGCATCCTCTGTTCAGATCAATCTCAATAGTGCAAGAAACACAAAAATAATAGTCACTGAAAATGTCTGTTATTCATCCTTTCAGATAAACTTACACATGCTAGTAAGAGACACCTAGCATAAGAGACAATACCTGGTAATGCCCCAAGCATCTTAAGCTTCATTCCAGCATGAAGAGCATCAAGTCAAAAATATTAGTGAGACAATATCTCAACTTTCCCAAATATTCAAAATTGTTCTCTTATTGTAAGTCTGATTTTGAAAGATATAAAAATAATAATGTAAAACTCTTATAACACAGACCAAATAATTAATTATAGATTGTCTGTTCTGTTGTATCATGATAAATTACCTGGGCAATTGCAGAAGAGCAAATAACCATTTTTATTTTACTGTGGGAATTGTGAAGACAGAACAATGTTTCCTGTATTTCATATTAACCCTGTTGACTACAAGCAAGGACACAGTGTCAAAGTTCAAAACATTTGAATTTCCTACATTTTCATATTTATTAATATTTTCCAAATATTCACAATGGAATTTCATCACTGGCTTGAAAAGTCAATAGACAGTTCACCTTTCAGCTACAAAATAATGAGAGACTATAGAAAAATTTTGATATGTTAATGGCTTTGGGCATATGTGGCTACAGATCTGCAACAAATAGAAAACAGATCCTGAAATTACTCCTCACAAAGCTGAGTTTTCTTAGGCAAATTTTATATCTTATTCAATACCATATGTTTTGTCTGTCATAACTATATGGGATAAAGCATTATTCTCAGAAAATAAGATTTGGGAATATAAAGTAGTCTTATCTGCAGACTGCTTTATAATCTATTTGTATTTTCAAAAATGTATTTCATACTTTTTTTCTAGTAGTCCAATACTGAAGCAACTTATGTACAGATTCAGTAAATTCAAAGATTCACTAAGTTCTTTATATATCTTACACAAATGTGAACTATAGACTTTTTTAATGATGTATACAGGAGTTTGCCTCAAAAAAAGTAATTCTGGAAAAGAAATTACCTCATTATCTGGACTTGGGTACAGGATTAGTAATTCAGAAAATTGTGGGAGGAAGAAGTACCTGCAATATTTCACCCATTTGTTCTTCTCTAACACTCTCCAGATGCTGAACAACACATACCATCTGAAGAAGAGTGCTGCATGATTTCCCTTGCAGGCTGGGTGAATCTTTAACTTTCCTAAATTGTCTAAATCTTAAAGGAACCCATTTCCCCGTTCATTTTAACTGTATAGTTCTGAAGGACTTTTCCTACAGTCATATAGGCTTCTCCAGTCCTGTTAGTAATGGGTTTTCTTCTGTTTAAAGAGATTTTCATCCAAATTCAGCCTTTTTTAAAGTATTGAAATAATTCTAGAAAGCTCATACTTGATAAAACATTTCAAACTCTTTCCAATTATGTTTTACCAAACTTGCAGTAGAAGTGTACTTGCAATAAAACATACTAGTTCCCATATGTAGAAAGCATTTGCTACTTAGATTTTATATCCTGTTCTTTGTTCAGCATTTCCTTACCAGGCTGCTGAGTGCCAAAAGTGAAACCTGGACCATTAGGATACTTCAGCAAGAAAAGTATAAAGTCACATTATTGATTTTTTTTTTTTAGGTGTGAAAATCAGTGTAGATCAGAACAACTGGGGAAAAAAAAAGAACAAATAAACAGCAACCCCACCCCCAGGTTCCTTTGTGTAGTTTTTCTTTACTTTAAATACTTTTAGTGATGAAAAATACCTTGTTGTTGTGCTTATGAATATATGTCCTTCAATTTTTTTAAAATTGTCCCAATCCATTACACAAAATCTCTCTGCTGCAGAATAATAATTTATACAAGAGTCTCAGCATGAAGGTCTACTATTAGATAGATGACTCAATTTACCTGGCTTAAAAAATGTAGTTTTAAGTCTCTCACCAGTTTCTGAGTCTATCTTCTACTTTATTTTTACTTGTTTTTTTTTCCTACACCTACCAGGAAGAAAATTAATACTTTCTTAGCTGAAACCAGGACACCTACACAGAAAACAGAATAAACACAACTGTATAAAATGCATTATTACAGTGACTATAAAAGTTTTAAAATACTGCAAAACACTTAAAATATTATCCTGAAATCAAATTATGGTCTAAATGTGAAAATTACTCTACTATTTGCAGTACTTCTACATGTTATTTGTAAACTAGAAAGGACTTTCATACTGCTTACTAGTCATATTGATAACAGAAAATATGGAAAATGGCAATAAGTATGGTCTCTCTCTTAGTTTTCTACCTGGCAGTGTACCATTCACCTTTTTTGGCACATTACAAATGTGTAAAGCACCTGCTGACCTATCATGCCTGAGATCAGGTGATTCTAAAGGGCCTAGCTGTATATGGAATATTAGCTGAATGATTCTTAACCAGTCTGTGTGGGAGATTTTCTTGAGGACTTGGACAAAGAAAGACTTTCTACTCCATCTGCCCCAGGACCAGGCTCACCTAGCCCCTTTTGGTAGACAGTATCTCCAAAATAGCCTTCTAACACTATAGGAAAGCACCATCTGAAAAATCAGTATTTCACTGGCCAATCCAAAAACCCTAGTTCAGTATTCAGCCCCACTCTTCTTGAACTATGTATCTTGGAGTTTACAGGATAAACATGCCAAAAATTGTCATGTTATCTGACAACAAACATACTATGAGAAAAACAAAATTTATGAAAGAGAAAACTGTCAGTGCTTAATAAGCACAATTATGCTGTCTCTACCCATAAAATCCATACAAATCGGATTTTGAGATGCTGGGAGAAAATATTGATGGATTTATCACTGTGCATCAGTCCTTCCTCCTATACACTATGTCAACATCACCAATTTATGCTGGCAGTGAAAGAATTGTTGCCTAGGTAGACCTTCCGTGTATCTCACTGAAACCATTCCCAGAAGAAGGTGAAAGCTGTGAACACTTTAAATTTGCTTGTAATGATCCTATAGGATTTATATTCCTGAATAGCCTAGGGGTAGCAGGGAGGAAGCTAGTGGTAAATGGAACAAGTCACAGTATGAAGCATTTCAGCACTGTCTTTACCAACTAGTTCATTATCTCTTAAAGGTTTGAAAAATACGCTGTGGAAGATATCACTACTAAAATTGAAGTTGTCATTGTAAGTCATCCTTGAAAAACATTTTCTTTGAGTGACTTCATGTAACTGACTGTGTCTGAAGAAGCACTGTGCAGGATAAAACTAGTAGAAATGGAACAGTACACTCGGCTTTCAGCCTTATAATTTGGGGAAAAATAGAAACTCCCACGCACATGATACATTTCAGTTGGTCAGCATATCACTGTGACCTGTTTGTAACATAATCCTTATATAACCACTATGCAGTCACATTTGTCAGTAGGCTGAAATAATATATAATGCTGCAGTAAAAGTAAGTTCTATTTTATCTGGGTTTTAAGAACTGAGATTTATATTTTACAGCATGCTAATTATGGCTACAATGTTCAGTTAGCTTCCTGCAAACAAGTCCAAAAAAACTGACCATAAACACACAGCAAATGGACTGTGCTAGAGGTACCAAGACTGCATGTGGGAACACATCACATGTATCTGAACAAGGCTGGGAGGCAGAGGTCATGAAACCTATTCAGAGCTGCAAAATTTCTCCTGGAGGTTTGAGTTTTGTGGACTGACAATAAATACTTTTATCTTCTGACTAGATTGGAGCAAGAGAATTTGCAATAGAAGACAGTGATACACACAGTCTCCAACAGCTCCACTGAAGATCTTCTAAATGGACATGCTTCTGATACTGTGCCATTTACACTAAAGAAACAATTATTATTAGCTTCATATCTGTACACTCTTTCTTGGGGGCTTCAGCTAACCTATTAAGCCAGGAAGAAACGTTTCCCTTAACAGTTTTCCTTAAGTTTCTTAATGACATCTGGATGGAGAGATAAAATCCTTCAAATTCTTGTTATTTCTTGTGAAAATTTAAAGCATAAATATTGAATTACAAGCAGAAAAACTGAATGTTAAAATATCACAGAATAGTCATGCTATTTACCATGTGAAGAATAGTGTCTGTTCTGAACTAAACTACAGTAAAATTATTATAACCATCTCACTAGGATATTGAATCAAATGGATACACACACCATCAAATCAATAAAGACAATGTAGTACCAACAATCTAACAGAGAAATAATGCCGTAAGCAGGTGCAAAGGCAAGTCAATATCATAAAAATGATTCAATATTCAGGAAGAGATTTGTAATGAATGACTAAGGGTTTCTAGAAAATCTCTCCAGGACTTTTCTCCAGGAATGAAAGTAAATATGCTATGTGGCAGTTTACATGTGCTATCAGAGCCTGAACACAATGTGTTGGGTGTTATTGCTTCATATTTTGAAAAATATACAGGAAGTGCATGCCAAACAGAATCACATTCATTTAAAACAGATGGAGGATGCTTTCAAAAGGAGCACACGCCTTTCAAAACATATAGCATGACTCCTTGTGTCCAGATATAACAATATTTCCACATAAATAGGAAATAAATGGCAATAATCTAAGACTCTGTAAGGACACCTACTGTTCTTGACGATTCAGGAGTAGCTTTGAATACTGTAATGATACCAGTTCCTCTGCTGACTTCTAATGAGACAGACTCTTTCAAAAAACTATTTGTAGGACTGTCAGTTTTTACATGGGAAGAGTCCATACTTCCATCTTATTATGACTTATGTTCTAAACAAAAGTATGAATTTTGAGCATAAATATAAGTTCAGTCAAAAGATTTCATATTTTTCTGAAGTATTATTAGTAACTTTTAAACCAAATTTTGCAATTGGTGATTCCAGAAATATCATAGGAATTGAAAACAAGCAGTAAAAAAAGTCTCAAATATCAAGACTTTGCCTGGACACAACCAGGAATGTGATGCTGGTTTTTGATCCATTAGAGAGGAAGGACTTTACCAATTCATATTAAGTAAGTCAAGGTAGATGAAGAGCAATATATTTAGTTATTGGATTAGGAACTAATTTTGACATATTTAAGAATACATAGATCCAATATTTAAACAGATGTATAGAAAATGCTCATCTGTCAAGGAGTAGAGCTTAATTTTATCTGTATTTATGAAAAGAAAAATTTGCAATAAACATCGACTTTATCATTTAACAGTTGGTATTTGCCAAAGGTTTGTTGAATTTTTAAGGTATGGAAATCCTACATTACAAATCTATGATTCTTAAGTAGAAATCTGAAATGATAAAATTGCTTGCAGACATAAATTATCTCATGCAGATTCCCTGGATGCTTTGCTCTAGTACTCCTCAATTTGGATATTTTTTCCAAAACATATTTATAATTCAGGCAACTAATAGGTTCTTTAATTCTGTTTCTGCTCCACAGATTTATTTTAACTACCATTTATAGCCTGATATGCTTCTAGGGATCCTCTTTTCCATTGTCAAAGAAAATATATTCATTTTTAAAAAAACAACCCCAAGGGAACTGAAAATTGAGTATTTTACTCCATCACTTCACTGATGGACCCAAAGTGATAGACTTTTGCCACTTTACATAACTAGTTTTCACAACAGTCGAGGAAGGGAATAGAGAATTGACACCCTCATACCTCACAGACAGCAGTCACACCACTTCATTTTGACTTTGATATTGGACTTACAACATCTTAAAACACCTGCTTTGGGTTGGTTTACCTCCAGATCTTATATTTGATAAAGAAACAAAATAGATAAAAAAACCCCCAGATTTATTGAAAGTAAGGATTTCTCATACCCAACAAAAGAAGAAAGCTTGTGAATGCTTACCACATCAAATTTTATGTGAAATAAAACTAAAGTCCCTTCAGGTGTTTCATTCTCTATCTTCTATCTCCCTTTATCCCATTTCAAAATAGCTTAAAGCTATCTCCTGTCCAAAAAGAAATGATGTCTCACTTTAATTTTTATACAGACTTTCAAAGTAGTGATACATAATTTATAGGTCTCATAAATATCAACTGAAAAACAGTTTATTATAAGGCTTCTTTATCTATTAGTCAAATCTAGTTTGACTTGTCAAGGTTTTTAAATTAGCTTTGATTTTCTTAATTCAGGGAGATTAAATCCCTACAGCAAAATTCTGGGATAAAATCCCCAAGAGGTATTTGGATTTATCTAGTTTTTAAAGAAAGTAATGTTAAATTTTTAATGGCTTACACACAACTAAATAGGATACCCTCCATGTTCATATGTGGAAGAGGGGAAAGAAATATATTCTTGTATATTTGTGTTTTCTTATGTTTTGCCAAAATGCTCTCACTTATATTTTCCCATTTACAGATTGCTAATACTAATTAGGAAATTGATTTCAATGAGAACAGGAGCTATTCTTTTATTATATAAACAGGACATTTGGGAATGTTAGATAGTTTTGGGTTTTTGTCAGCAAGAACTGTGGTTATCTGGTTCCCGTAACTCTACTCCAAGAAAGGATTGAAGAAACTACTCTGCCTGAGGTATTTAGACTTTCTTATCTAAACTAGAATGGGTGTTACACAAATATAACATGTATAAACATAAAAAAATACATTATAAATTATCCCAAAAATATATTACCTCCAAGAGGTTTTGAAAGTAAGCAAGCATTGTTCTAATTCTTTATCAATGTGCTATATATAACATTTCAACAAGGAATAAGTTTTCTCAAAAATACATTGGTTTTTAGCATATTTTTGTTGTACTCATTCTCATTTGCCCTTTCTTTGCTTGTATTTTATAGAAGCTATTTCAAAGTTATTTGCATAAAGTGTGAGGTGTTTTCATGAGCTTGACATAACAGGGGCAAAATATATGTATTATATTATAGGGGAAGAAAGAATACTAAGTTTCTTTATTATTGTTGAAATAAAACAAATGAAATAAATCTTTTGCTTATTCTCTACCTTTTTTCTTGTTTGGAATTTAGACAAAAGGTATTAAGAAATCTAAGATATTTTCTCCCTAAGTGCAGTCAGGTATGACATGTTCTCATCCTCATTCAGACCAAAAAATAAATATATCAGGTATAAAAAATATCATGTTCGTCCATGAACTTGTGCTGGGCATATGTTTCTCACTTTCAAATAAAAGTTCTTATATTACACATGCTGAAAGAGAACAGATAGGCTGAAAAGAGCCCCTAGAAAGATAATTATCTATCTATTTCAGTTTAACTGTTAAATTTAGCTAGTATTTCTTGTAGAAATTGCATTCATACCCCCATCATTCTGTGCTTCTGTGTTGGCATAGCTCTCACATAGAGCTTCTAATTAATGTTTTGTCATTGAAAGAGTTTCCATTTGTTCTATGAGAACACTAATCATAAGCACATATCCATTGTGAAGAAGCCCATATAGAATAAATTTGTCCCTGAATCCACTTGGACATGTAGTTATTTAAATTGGATGCAACCCAGATATGAATAAGATAATCCTTCGCATTAGTAGAAATATAGATAATAATTTTATCACTATTGTCTGGAGCAAGGAAGAAACAATCCAAAAAAAATCTACACTTTATTTTCAGAATGCATCTCCCTGAACAATTTTCACCTTTTCAAACTATCAAGTATTTTATTTCTCTACACTTATTTATTAAGGCTCCTTAGATTCCCCAAACAATATTTCATTGCTTTGTATTTCTACAATCAGAATTATTCAAAGGAAGCTCCTTATTGCCCCAATATATCTTTATGTGTAGAGTTATTAAATATAAATATGATTATCAAATATTGGGTAGAACTCCAAACAACTTATTCATAAAGAATGTATTTTCATTAATATATTTTCCCTGTTAATTATGTTTTCATGTAGATTACATGTGCCTGTGTGTGTATAGTAGCACAATTACAAAAGGAGAAAGCAATTCCCAATTCTCTTATCTAAGTTAGCATAGGATCCAAGACACTGACTTTCAATCTACTAAGCCTGAAAAGCAACTTCACCTGGGATTTCTCAGAAAAGGGTGGCAGCAGGAACACCTCTGCCTATCACAGCACAAATATCCACTATTTTTAAAAATACTGTCAGTGAAGTCTACAAAGAAGTGGGACCACAGGTTGTGTATTTCAAGTAAACAAAGGCAAATTTCTATAAACATCAGCCAAATACACAAGAAATGAAGAAGGGTTACAAAATTTGCCTGTACCAGGTATCTGGTACCACTGGCTACTTACAGCAATCATTTTCCAGCCAGCTGGATGTTTTGCGTGCCATTCGCCAGGTCATTCTTCACCAGCACTGAGCAGAAAAAGCAGACTCGTGAAGATATTTGTCTCCTTTCCACACAGGTTGGCAAATTGCAGGACAAGAAGAAGGTGGTGGAGAAAGATTTCCTTCTAGTGACTTCACTAGTATGTACAGATATTCAACAACCTCTGTAAACAGAATTATTGGGTTACATTATGTGTGTGAAGGAAGAGCAGGCCTTGAAGGCCAGAGTGAGCCTCTTTCCTAGGCCTGGAGGTAACCCTGGAAATACATCCAGGTCACCAGGACTGGGCTAGGAGAGAGAGAAGTGTGGGTTTGGGCCTTCTGGACCTATTGAGAGTGAGGATTATAGTTTGTGACCTTATAGGGTATTGTTTACCTGTTACCATAATAGGTAAAACCTGTAGACTAGCCCAGGTGATTGGGGAACACTGTGGTGAGCCTTTTTCCCCTTTATATGATGGCATATCCTATTTGTATGATGGTATTTAAGGAATTTTCACTGCGGGATAATTGTCTTTGCACAAGAAGCACTTCATGGTGAAGGTCTTTGCACAAGGAACTATGAACAGTAAAGTTCTCTGCACAAAGTCTTTGCATGCTGTCGTCTTTTGCGTGTGAAGTCCGTGCCCCTGTGCAATTACTGCAGAATTTGCACTTTATGCATAAGAATAACAGAGCTACATAAGCATTTATCAGATTTCTACTTATTTTTCATTCGTTTATTTAGATCCCAAATGGGCTCCAAATAGACTTTGCTGTCTATGTGACTTTGCTAGACACCTCTCCTCCTCATCTCCATAACCCTATTTACCCTAAATCTAACCCTATGATGCTTCAGGTCAATGATGTACAGTTCTGTGACAAACAACTTTTCTGTATTGAGAAAAATGTGATATGCTTTTAAGGCTTACAATCCTATGACCTTTCAAATCTAAAATACGCGATTATAGAGAAGCACTTAAATGTTCAAGAATTTCTGAGATGTCATATTTTCTTCACTAAAAAAAACAATTTGTAGAATTTGTTTATATTTTGCACCTTTTTATAACTTCTTTGAATATTCTGTACTTGTGCTTTTTATAACTAAATTTCCAGACTGTGCATACATGAAATAGCCCTCAAGTATTTTCAAAGGTTATACTGCACATGGAAGACTAATTGGCAGTAGTCCCATGTAAAGGGAACCATGGTATAGTTATGATGTAAAAATCTTGCCATTCATGTGGATTGACCTATATATGTCATAGAAGGACTTTTTTCATGCCTGAGGAATAAATATAGTATACTATTGTCTATGGAAAAAGAATAGAAGTTACAGATGACCTCTACACGTGCATGTCTTCTCTTAATCAAATACAATATCAGTAACAACACCTTGTGATATTAGTAACTTAAAAACATAATGTGTCCTCTGATTTTCCAGAGACATGAAAATTAATTTTTACCATGGAAAACTGTAAGAAACACAGCCCTAAAAACTCTTCTCCCTTTCCTTTTTCCTCTTTTCCATTTTGTTTTATGCATTGTGATGCCCCAGAGGAGCTGCAGTATGGATGCAGAGAAGACCTTGACTACTGGGGCTGCCTCCCTACATAATTCTGTAGAGCCACCAGAGAGAAAAATCTGTTTGTAGCCCTTGTGAATTAAGGAGCTCAGAGAATTTAGGCACCTTAACAAGTATACAGAAAAACATTTTTATTTTCCAATCCCAAATCCCACTTCTACCCCTGCAAAAGAAGCATGATAAGAAGTGCTATATAAAATCTCAATTTTGCTATCCTAAGAGGTCTGTACTTAATATATACAGCATGAGAATATATTTCCCTGTTAAAATCCCAGAAATTCATCAGTATAAATCATATGTTTCCACACTATTGTCCACAAAGACATGGCAAATTATCTGATTAAATGAAACTTATTAAAAATATTTCTAATATTGCCTTTAATTTAAAAAAATATATAGCTGACTGGGGGAACTTTTGAATATTGATAGCTATTACATCTGTCACTAATTCTGTTAACCAGTAAACAGTGTCTCCTTAGCTTTACATATTTATACTGCATTGATTGATTGCCCCCTCCCCCCAATACCCTTTTTTAAATTTGGCATTCTTCAATACTTTTAAACTAAGCATTCAGCATCTTGGCTCACATTTGGAGCTAGGAATGTGTCAGTGTTCTCTAGTTTTGCCCATATAGGAAGCGATTTATATTCATTCACTCTCCTTTGCAATGCATATAATTATTTTTATATTATTTCCATCATAACAAAACAGAATTACAGACTGAGTATTAAATTTCTTAGCCTATTTTATAAGTATAAAATCAGTGGACTTTCTGACTACTAAGGTCTCTGACAAATTGGTCACTTTGATGTTATAAAGTGAAAATTTCTCTCTATCACTCAGTTTCATTTCAATTTAATCAAATAGTTTCTTATTTTTTAATCATAAACCTAACATTTCTAATTTTTAAACTTATTCATGCAGTTCTAAAAGCAGAGAAAGTCTCTTTGGGAAATGTTTCTGCAGTAGCTGGTGACAGTCACCATTAAGACAAAATTGTTGCTTTTTTTTCTTAAAGACCTTTTCCCATCTTTCTTGAATGTGTGCAATACATTTTTTTATTGTTCCCCAATAAACATGAAGGAAGACATAAACATGAACTGACATAAACACGTGAAACTGTTACGCATTTTTTTGTTTGATATATTGTCATGTGTAACCAAAAATGTGTATTGTGTTCTATATCTGTGCGATATCATATGACCCAAAATTGTAACTGTCCCTGTAAAGTCTTGTGGACTGCAAGTGGAACCGAGGTGTCTGGTCCTGGGTATGGGGGATTGGGAGTGCTGGAGTCTATTTTAAGAGTTGGGTTTGCTCAGGCTGAAGCTTCTGGCCCTTCTCTTTCATTTCCACCAGGAAAACAGACAGCGCACAGCAGAAACCTTCTTCTGTTTCTCTCCGAGCTCCTTGCTCTCTTAGATCTCCAAGAAACTGCAGTTTCTTGACAATCTCAGGCTACTTCATGGCAAATTACACAAATATGTGTCTGCAGCAGGACTTGTGGAGGTGGGAGCTGCTGTTTTTTGGTGTTAAGTGGCACCATTTCTTCCTCCCCATATTCCCTGCAGTGCACCAGCAACCTGGAGTGCAGTGCCAGAGCCAAGTGGGTCCAGCCTGGGAGGGAGAGGCAGAGAAATTGACACTGCAGGGTTGCTGCTGCCCCAGTTCCTGAGTTTTTTCCGGCTGCCATTATTGATGGAGCTGCTGCTGAGAGAGAGAAAGGTTCTGTCCAGTGGCCTGAAGCAAAGAGTTCAAGAGGTATTGGACTTCTTGGACTCCAGGTTTTCTTTTTGTTTTGTCCCTGTTCCCTGTTGGTTGTTTTTTTAGGGGGCATTTTAGTAACCACAGAGGTTCAGTTGCTGTGGGTTTTTTTTGCTCTTTGTTCTCTCTCTCCACACATGCTCAGGAGAGGGAGGGGCTTGTCAGCCACTTTGCCTTTGTCTCTCAGACCATGGCGCTCTCTGCAGAGGGCACCATCTTGAGGGGACGACTTTCTCCGCCATTTTGTCTTCTTTCTTCCTGGGGAGTCTGCAGGATTGAGCACCTTTGTATCTAGTGATTATTTTGCCTGTTGCTGCTTCATTTTTTAATAAATNCCTCCCCATTGGCAACCACGAGCTTAGCCTCTGGGACACAGAGGTTTTCAGACCACCAGCAACCTATCCCAGGTTGCCTCCCCGACCCCCCGGGGCACCTTGTATTGGCTCCGAAATTATTATTTTTTTTATTTTTATTTTTATAATATTCCTTTCTGCTTATTGCTGAAACAGGAGTGGTTAAAACTGAAAGGGGAGGTAACACATTTTAGACTGTCCACATTGTACAGTTGTCTTAATCCAAGACATATTTTTAGCAGTTTTATATGAGGCCATTGTCACCCTCAGATTGGTTGCTCTGTGAAATTAAATTGCCCTTGACACTGATTGCAGCATATTAAACTTTAATTCTGTGGAAACCTATGCTAATATAACATAATGGATTGGAGATAAATTTACTGATTTCACAGAGTGGGGGTTATCTCAAATTTCTTCCATGATTGTTAATCCTGTAACTCTTGAAACACTCCAGCAAACAGCATACATGATATAAATGTGTTTGATCTGCACTTCTGTTAAGACAACCAGAGCTTATACTGTTGAGAAAAACTTTTGTTAGTTTTATGTCAACTATAAGAGGACAACCTATGCCTGATTTAACATAAAGTTAAAAAATCGTAAATAAACAATATTTAAAATTTTACATAAGGCCTGACAGCACAGTGATAACCCACCATGTATAACTGGAAGGATTTTAATAACAGAGTGCATTTATATCAGATCATCATTTTGTATCATGCTGTTATGAGACTTTTGATACAGTAGTGGAAGCTCTAAAAAGATTTACTGTAAGAGTGAACCATGGCCTTCCTGTTCATGAAGTTAATCTCATATTTATTTTCAGAATTAAATTATTTTGCACATTCTTTTTATAAACATTTATAAATAAGTTTACTAAATAGCAACTAAGCATCTAATAAGGTTCTTTTGCTTACTTTGTGGGAACAAGGAGCAAAAATTATGAGGGCTCAGTGTAAGAGTAGGGAAGGAATAGACTAGAGATCTTAGTCCTTTTAAAAACTTTCATTTTCTTTACTAATAAAACAATTTTGGTATCAGTGGCAAAGATAATAAATAATTCTAGAAAATAATAATTGTAGAAAAAATAATCCCAATGTGAAAAGAGAAAAAAACCATTATGTGTTCAAACACTGAAACAGGCTTTCTAGACAATTACAAGCTGGTCAATGCCCCCAGTTTGTCAGTGTTTAAGAGGTATTTGGATGAAACCCTTAACAGCATTCTGTAACTCTTGGTAATCCCTGAATTGGTCAAGTAGTCAGATTGGATGATCACTATAAGTCCCTTCCAGCTGAAATAGTCTATTCTATTCTACACCAAACACATAAAGAAAACCCAGATCTTTAAGATTGAAGACATAACTGCATCTGAAGAAATATTAAATCTACTTCTTATTTTCTAATCTGGAAGAAGTCCTCTTCAGAAGTCTGCAGCTCTTAATTACTCACTTATATAAAAATGACCACTGCTGTGCTAAACCTGTTGAGATCTTAAAATCTAGCTGAGGCTATCTCAGGGTAATATTTAATGAGGTTGTTAATGAATACCATATATTTCCTTTATTTGAAAGGTTATGTTGATAACATTTCTTACATATCCAGCACACAAAAGCCACAATGGGTGTGGCTATTTTTTTTCTTAAATATTGTTTATATTTATCTTAAATATTGTTACTGAGACTTTCTATTGTAGATACTTCAAGCAATATGAGAATATTTTTATCTCTGGTTGCACAAATGTATTTGTAAAGGTCTTCTGAAGCTAGGGACTTTTTTTTTTTGAAGCTGACATGGACAATAAAACTTTCTAAGGAGTTGTGCGGAGAAAAAGAAACTTAAAAATTTATATTTACTTAGATGCATAAATGTTCTCTAAGCCCATATCAACAAATGTAGATAAAGCAGTCACAATTTCCATCTCATATAGACAAAAATAAAAGTGTTCTATGACATCTCCCCTAGTGCTACACTTGCTCAAATGAGCAGGGAGTAGTCATGCAGCATGGTTCTTTCTTCAGTATAATTTTTTGACTGTTGTTAAAAATGCAGTCCCACAGACTCAGCCTGGCTACTGCTTATGAGGAGACACAAGAATGAATTAGTTGTGCTGCTTTTGGGAAACAAATGTAACTTCAATGTTGACATCCTATTTATCCCCTGTTGAGGAATAAAGTATTCTGTGTATTACAATGATGAATTATAACCGTTAAACAAAAATGTAATGCGTTTGTTACAGCCACCAAATAGACAAATTACCATTATGCTGTGCAAGTAATACTTTACAAACCCATTTGTCACACAAGAGAGGTGTCATATGCAATCTGATTCACCCGGCTTAATGTATGAAATGAAACCGCGATTTTCTTCAGCAGACGTAAAACAATAACAACTAGTTTCATTCCAGAACCAGTGATAAATACTTTGTTTTCTCAACAAAGCAAACAAACAAAAATTCACCATCTCTTGCACATTTGAAATAAAAAGAAAAAAAAATAAAAAACACTAGGATGACATTGCATTTTAATTGGTGGTAAGTATGCTGGAAATTTCTACATATCACACAAATCACAGCAACTACCATGTAACAGTTATCAATTCTACAGAACTTGCTAAACCTCAAATAAATTCAGCATGATAGATTGTTTTTGGATGGGAATCAGCAAAGATTCGGTCAATTTATGTACCGCTACACTGATTTATAACAGGGTAAAGCGACAATATTTCAATCCATGTCAGTAAAATTTAATCTCCAATTTACAGCAGTGATGACAAGGCCATAGGTATGATTTCCCATATACACTGAAAATGAGATTTAGGTAAAAACTAATTTCTGAGTTGAGGTAAAGGGATCTAGAAAGATCTCTTCAACAACACTCTCAGACTGGAGATGCCTAAATCAGCAACTTCTTTGCCTTGAGTATCAACTTCAAAGCCAAGTGCCACCCCCATGCAGCAGAATTTCTTTCTTCCTACTCAGGCACTGAGTCCTACCCTAAAGTCTCCAAGTATTTAGAAGGAAGAACTAAATTCAGGCATCTACACTACAGGCTTACACATGAAATCTCTTTGTCTAGGTTATTCTTTATTATGAAAGGAGAAAAATTAGAATCTAAAGTGAAACAACAGATGAATCTCACCATCTTACTAGCTCACATTCTGTCTGTTTCCCTAAATATCCCAAAACAGTAGGCTAGCTTGGTACACAATGGATGCAAATAGGAAAGTTATATGTGTTCAACACTGTTGTGGTGGTTGAAGCCACCCTGAGGGCAGCTGAAAGAAGAGACAAACGAGCCCAACGAGCGGTAGTAAGGAACCACTGTGTGACATCTCCCCCCTGAGTTTATAATGGTTCCTTCCTGTTACAGTTATGTCAATTCAGTTCCAATGGTTGGTCAGTTATGCCCCTGCCTCTCTTTAGATATTCATATTGTTCCAGAATGTCCCCCCAACCTCGACATCCCATTGGCCTGGCCCCCTTCTCCCCTCCCTTACTCTTCCCTGGTTGGCCCCCCTTGCATTGTCCCTCCCCTGTTCTGCCCCTGCACCCTGTCCCTGTTGGTTCACCCGCTCTGTATAAAAGTTGATGCTCTACCCT
>VZTZ01046105.1:25641-44560 GCA_013400955.1 Drymodes brunneopygia | reverse complement strand
CATGGAAATAAATATAAATGGTCCAGCTTTAATTTTTAAAAATTTTTAAAAAAAATTTTTAATGTGGAGGTGGGTTTTTTTGGTGGGGTATTTTTTTGTTTTCATGTTGGTTTTTGGGTTTTTTTTGGGGGGTGGGTTTGTTGGGGAACAGGTAAGGGGTTTTTGGCTACTCACCTATGTAGTGTCCATTGAAATATCCTTCACAGTCACAGTCTTCTGTAAATTAAAAATCAAGAGGGGAGGGCACAGGGGGAAGGAGAGTGAGAAGGAAAATATCTTAGAAAATGTGTGTGATACAGATCTGGCTCATTGGCAAGGGAAGAAATTTTCTATCCTGTACTGTTTGCACATTCTTTTTTATATAAACATTGCTGATACAAAAAATAAACCCTTGACTTGGCTAGTGGTTTATATTTGCAAAAATCCTTGCCTTTGATATTGAACTAGAGAATTCTATATCTTGGTATTTACAGTTCCCAGAGTTTCTGCTTTTCAGCATCCATGACATTTGATTAAAGTTTGATACTCAGGTTTAAGTGAAAAAGGAGACTCCACAAACACAGAGCTCTTTTTTTTAAAGAATAACTTTATAAATGAGTATGATTATATAAGAAAATTATCTCTTCTGATATTTCATTATCATTTGGGCTTGAAAAAAGAGGATCAGAAATGACAAAGATGATCTCTAACCCCCTTCATTTTGACTAAGTTAAATTATCATTGCTTATTAATTATTTATTTAAAAAATAACGATTTGATGCTTTGGTCATTGGCATGTATGTAAAATAACGTGTTAAAAACCCCCAACCTATCCCTCCTCAAATTACAGCCACCCCCCAAGGCCCCTAAAAATAATAATAAATGCATAATAAATAAGTGCATAATGAAACCATAATAAAACTGAGCTGCAAAAAAATCCACTGCAATCCTAAGACAAATCCTGAGCTCTGACACTTTCCTGAGAGAGGGATCCCTGCTTTGTTCTTGCAATATTCACAGAACTGCACTCATTTTAAGGTGGGGGTGTATGGGATAAACCCAACCCTAAACAAAAATATAAAGCACTTAAATCTTTAATAAAAAGAGCCAGTCAAGAGAGGGTTTCGTTTTTTAATGAACAATTGCATGCAGGATGGAACCAAGAAATGCCAGTGTGAGCTCCTAAATCATTCTGTCCACATTCAGATAAAGAACAAACAGCAATAACACCAATCCAGAGCCTTTTGTTTGTTTATTTTCTGCTGTTCAAGGCAGCCTCTTTCAGACCCAGCTGGCCATGGCTGGAACACTCTAATTACAGAGTGTGATCAGCACTTTCACCAAAGCTGATGGAATAATAATACTTGGATGTGAATGTCAAGAAGCAACTGTGATGTGAAAAAAAACCCCACAGCCTACAGAATTCAACAGGAGATATCTGACATTTGGAAAGGCAGCTGGTACATGACAAATGAACTGCATAAGCCCAACAGAGCTGCTCAAAATGGAAATAACACAGAAAGCAGTCCAAATAAACAATGGAGACAAATCCCTTTGGATTGATATGGGTGCCCAAAAATGTTAAACCCCAATATTTCTTCATTTTTTTTTATACCAGACTGCATTTAACTTGCAACTCTTTGAACCTGACTCAGAAACCTACAGAACATGTAAATACATCTCAGAAGACAAATCTTTTCTCTTGGTTTGGAAGCAAACTTGGAAGTTACCATTACTTAAATCATCAGTCTGAAATAGTTTAGTTGAAATAATAATTGACAAAGAAAATGTCCTAGGAATAATATATCTACTGTTCCCTTTGGAATCACAGCAAGTATTTTAGAAAAGACATTGGTTGGTTATATTCAGACAGAAAGGGAGTTAGGGGAGCACCTACCTTTGTCAGAAGATTGATCATCTATAGTTAGCATGAAAGGCAGAGTTGGGATGGTATTAAAAGATGGACAAATAATTGAGCAAAATTAGACAAAATAGAAAGGAAGGTTCTTCTGGTTTGATTTGCTTAACAGGTTTTTTATCTTTAAAAAAGTACTGCAGTACAATACCCTTGTCAGCTGGCTAAAGAATTTTGGGCTGAAATTTAGTATTATAACCAGAAATCAGCTTAATTGGCTTGAAAACATCTGAGATAAAGCTTAAGCAGCAATCCTCATTACATGCCTCCTAATTTGGGTGTAATGGAAACTAATTTGGAAAAGCTTCACTTAAATCAATAATTCTATTTTATAACTTGACCGAGCACCTTCCCTCCTTGTAGCATAAGAAAACACCTGTATCTCATCCTGCACCAAGGGCAGGAATTCACTTTATTACTCAAAAGGGACAATTTCCAGAATCCTTGTCTCCATGAGGGTGGCAGTCCTAGCACAGTCCTGGCTTCACACAGTCCCAGGGCTCCCCCACAGCAATAATGCCTGTGCTGGAGGACCCAAGAGCAACAGAAACACATTTTGGGACAACTGCAACATCTGTTTTCCATCACTGCCTAGCATTTCCTCACAAGTTTTATTGTGAATTATTCAGTGACAGAGACTTCAGAGCTGTAAACAAGAATCACTCTGAAGTCTATGTAACATTAAGCCTGAAATACAAATTGTGTTTCCATCTCCAGTGATTTTTATGCTCCTTAAAGCTACACTTTATTTTCATATTCATTTAGAGTAGTTTCATGCACTTACATAAGAATTTCCAGAAGCATGCATTAGGTTATTTTTGCAACTTTCAAGGTTCAAACCACAGAAAAAGTGTGAACACCAGCAAATTTTAAGGCATTTAAAAATGTAAGGCCTGATGTTGTTGAGAGCAGGAAGAGAGGGACAGCTGGGATTTTTGAAAACAAGGCACTAACAACCCTTAAAGCTGAAACCCAAATCCTCCCCCATGGCAGCTTCTGTCCATGCATATCAACCAGATATTATTGAGACTGTATTCAAAATATCAATCAGTGGTAAAATGCACTCAAACACATCATTATTGAAATAAGGGAAAAATGCTGAGAACTTGATGTCAATTAAAAGAGCACTGAAAGAGCAGAAGAGACTCACACAATGGTTTCTTCAGAGTCCTGGCATTCTGCAGAGTGCCTGCTGTTCTTCTGTAATTGAGTCGTCTGAATAGAAAATAATTCCATTTTAGATACATAAACTCAGAATTATAGAGAATTTACAGCATGTTATACACATAGCATGGAAAATCACGAATGAAGTAGTGCTTTTTCTTCAAAAATGTAAAATGTCTCTGATTCAACTATTTAAAGGGCTTTCTTTAAAACTGCAACAGCCCCAGATTTTTACTGATAAGGGAGAGAGAAGATTCTAAAACAGTTTATGCTTTCATATATCAGAGCATAGAAATCAACACTTCATCAGTTTGGTTTTTTTTTCTATTTCCCTTTTCCCCACATGATCTTTTTCTGCAACATTAAGAAAAGTGGATAACCTTTGTCCAAAGCAGTCATTGCAGCTATGCATACAAATAATCCCCCTTTTTCCAGACCAGTTTGAAGTTTTCTGTTATTTATTAGTAAACAAACCAAGTGTCCCAGCTTGTGTGAAAATATAAGAACAGAGTACCAAGTAAAATTTTTTCAGTGTTAAAATCACAAACCAGATCTCAATTCCTATTTGCTCAACACCTCCTGCCAAAAACCCAACACCAAAACCACCCCAAAAATTCAACCCTCAGGAAACCCCTCGCTGTTGGCAATTGAAACCACAATTCCTTCCCAAGACGTTTTTTGCAACAGACCATTATTTACAACAGACAAAAGATGCTGCTCAGGCATTTATACTCATGGAAGACAGACACTGAAGCAATTTCTATATTCCTAAATACATCTTTTTACATATTTACAATGACTAAAAAAATAAAAAGACTGCAGTGCAGCATTGCAGAAGCAGTTTTGGACATATATGCATGCCCAGAAGAAGGGAACAGCTGTTGAGGCAGAATTTGCCCAGTGTTTCAAAGGAGCTTTCATCTAGTGGAGCCAAGGCCTCAATGAGAAACCTTATGGAAACCATGCAGGCCAGGAACTGAGCTGTTCAACTGTTAGATACCTCCTTCTGTAACAGCTACAGTCCAAAGAAGACATTTATAGTGATTTAGAGTAAGAATCACAAAGTGAGACCAATGGCTTAAAACAAATTCCTTCTCAAATACAGGACTCCTGTACTGTAAAGACAAGAACTGAGGGATATTTTTGCCATGGAAGATACATGTACTTGGTCCCAGTCCAAGCTAATACTCTCTTAAGGACCAGGAGAAAGATAATTTTTTCTTGCTATTACTATATGCATAAATTCAAAATAATGACAATAAATCAGGGGAAGCACAAGGCTGTGAAATGCAGTGTCTCCATAAGCCAAGAGGGTTAAGAGGCTCATATTCCACATTTCATTTCACACATGTTTGTTCAGCAAGTCCTTCTGTTCTCATGCTATAGAGCATTAAATCAATGGCAAACTACCCAAATCAAGCCAGGAAGTTTATTCTGTAATTGGGGAAGATGGAGCTTTTCAGCACTTTCCCCTCAGCAGCTGTATTTATCCTGGCATGGCCGTGCCCTTCATTTCCGGTGGAAAAAAACCATCATAAAATCAAAGTGACACTATATACACGAGAAAAAAAATCTGTAATCTTTGCTGACAAACCTTTCTTGGAACTGTTTGGAGGGGATCAAGCCTGCTCTGAGGTTGGTATCCCCCACACGTTTGGCTTGCCACCACGTGGGGTCATCCTGGCTCACAACTTCCAGCACGTGTCGCCGTTTGAAGGGCAGCCCGGCCTCCTGGCAAGGGATGGCTCTGTCCTCTTTGGGGTTATAGCAGAAAAGTGCCCTCATAAACACCTTTAAAACAAAGTGAACATGTCATTTCTTCTTGTCTTATCTGCAATTTCAAACTGCCTTTAAAAGGCTTTCCCCAATGCTAAGACTGTTAATTATATATACACTTTGTCCCTCCTTCAAGCACTCTAAAATACAGATACATAGCAAGCTTATTCAGAAAAAGAAATTAACTTTCCAGCACATATCCAGTCATGATATAACAGCAATGTGGAACATGAGACTCAAAAGACCAAAGTCCCAAGAAACACAGATCATAATCTACATTAAGTACAAAATGCAATAATAAAAAGAAATACAGGGAGGGAGAAAACAATAAAAATGGATTTATGCCAAAGCTGCCCAGCTGTAAAGACTGTCCTTAAAATGTTCCTTTAATGCATCAAAATCTACTCTTCAGCTATGGATTTGTATCTTAACACTATTTAACACAAAACAGCAGATCCACTTTAGAAAGTGATTTGTGGGCTCCAAGTTAAAATTCAGCACCCAAAGGCAGGGAAGCAGAGACTGAGAGAGGAATCTCAGCTCACAGCTGAGCAGTGAGCTGTGGCTGACCAGGGAGGGCAGATGGAGGGGCTGGTGGGCTCACATGGTGAGTGCAGCTCTGTTTGCAAAGAGCTCCATTTGCACTCAAGTGAGTGGCAAAATGCCCAGAGATAATGGACAGATTGCAGCTGCCATGGTGAGAGGAGACAGCAGAACACCAAATTCAATTACACCAACCAAAGAGAAGAGGCTGCATTTCAGAAATGCTATAAAAGAACATGTGCCAAGATGAAGAGGAGAAGAGTCATGCAAGTCATTCTCTTGCACAAGCAGGCACTCTCCTGTCTGTGCAGCACAATTCAGTGCCTGTGGCCCTTCCCAGTGGAAGAGCAGGAATCTGCATTCACAGAGAAGCCAGGCTGGAAGGAAGTGCTCAGGATTTCAGCTCCCACCTTGCTGTCCTTCAGACGATCCTCCTCTTTGATGGCTGGAATGATCTTTAATGTTATTGACCCTCGAGACTGAGCCTGAGGAAAACAGAAATGCTTTTTCACTTTGAAAGCAGGACAAGGATCCAGTGCAGACCATTCAAGCTCCAGTTAAGAGCTGACAGCTGGCTCCTTCTCAGAACTCTAACAGGCCAAGCTAAGCCACTGTAATCTCTTTAACTGCATTACAGAGACTCTCAGGATGTTCCATGACTCCACAACAGTGTCCTGCCCATGGAGACATCCACAGTAACTACTTGGCTTTGCATATTAAAACATATTAAGACCTGCTTTTAGCAACTGCATTAATTTCTGGGCTACAGTTCACAGGACATTAAATAATTCTGTGGCTTTTAGTATGCCACTAACTTCAATTTTTCCAGACTAATAATTTTAAAGTGCTCCTTTGAAAAAGACTGCTGTGTTTTCTCCATATAGTGGCTAACTTGTTAGAGTGAAACATAAGCATCTACAAAATAAACACCTACTTTCTCTCTAGAGATCTTTGCTAGGAAATGACAATTATTAGTTATAGCAAACTAAAAAGCACTCCTAGGTCCTTCAGGAACCTAGAATGGGTTTATCTTATCTGTTTTAGATGCCTTATTTTTCATGAGGTGAACTGTGTTGTAGAGAAGCCAGCAATTCTGCACAGATTAAAAAGCAAACACAGAAACATTTGTAGCTTTTCTCCAAAAAATAAACCATGAAAAGGACAGTGTTACACTTCAGGCATTAGCTCACATGGGACAGCTGTAATCAGACATTATACAGGACAGATAAATAGCATCCCAAGGTCCCCATAAATAAAATTTTATACACTATTTCAAAGGGGTGTTGACACAGCCCCTCTCCCCCAGGTTAAAAGCAGTCATTGGCATTATTTGGATTATTTTGATCTAAACTGAAATTAGGTGATGGAACAGAGCCAGTCTCCTTACTCCACTCCACACCAAGGGGGAACCACGGCACAGGAGTGAAGTCAGAGATAAAGAAACATAAGAGTTACAGCCACTTTCTACCAAGATTTGTGGGTATTCATGTTAGAGAAGCCTGAAGGAAGAATCATCTCGTGTCAGCAGGAATCTGCTGGTAAAGAACAGCCTGACAGCTCTACTGAACACATGGACAAGGCTCTCTTCAGCTTCCTAACACACCACACCATGAATCATCTTCTAGGAATGTGCTTAAAATTTGCAGTTTGCTTGTCACAAACAAAGCATTAAAGGGAAGTTCTTGACAGAGCAACATGTTAACTTTGTATTTGTATCTTACTTGGTACCAATCCAGCTCGCAGAGGTTTCTGAAGTCAAAAGGAGAAGACTAATCCACTGGGAGAAGAAAAACTCTTAATGCAAAGACAAGCAGGGATTGCATCTCTTAGCTCTATATTTTAAACTCATGGTTAAATTTCATCATCTACTGTAATTACTAGATCACCAAACAGAAAAGATCTTGAAATGAAAATCAGTGCAGACCAAAATCTGACTTATTTCTTCTGGTCGTTTGTGAAGCACAGTAATACCATTGACTTCTCTTAGTTCATCTCCAACATGGACAAGACCTGAAAAGATGGTAAGGAAATTAAAATAGGTCTGGAGACTGGAAAGCACCACTCCTCTGATGTCCAGCCTAAGTCATGAGCAGGTACCTCCTCTCCTCCCTCATGCAGACTGATGGATTCAGTACTAGAGCCAAGTGCCTTTGTGGGAAATGTGCCCCAGAGCCTCCTGCCTTTATTCCTCAGGGCACTTTCTTTCCATGCAGCACAGTCTCAAAGGAGAGCAGCATGCACACAGGCAACTTGGGGCAAGGTACTCTGCAAAATCACTGTTTGGAGCAGTATTAACTATGCAGAGCTGGAATAGTTTAATGAGTGTGCCCAAATCTTATAAAGTCAGTAGTGACTTGTCTGTCAGCTGACAGATCAACACTACACACTCCCAGAAGGAATGCTGGACTGATTTTTTTTAACAAGCCATGAAGAGGCTCTACAAGTTTTAGGTTTGTTTATCCAGTTCTATAAGAAATATTGTACTTGTTGTATATAGAGCTACTGTTAACTGACATTAAAGAATTTCTCAGTAAAGCAAACAGAAAACAACACATGACACACTGAATGAACTAAGATACTAGTTTAAATAAACCAAGATACTAGTTCAAAAGTAAAGAACATTCTTTGCTTTCTTCTAAAGCTCAAATATACTACTCCCACCTCTGTTTTCATTTTTTCCTAATGGCCATTTTAATAAAAAGCAGATGCAATTAGATGAACACATTTACTGGTGAAATACAGACATGCTAAGAGCATGCTTAGGAAACTTCAGAGGTTTCCAAATGCAACTTCAGAAATGATCCCTACAACCATACCACTGCGATCAGCTGCACCACCCCTCATGATCCTGGCCACAATCACAGCTCCTGTGTGCTCATCCCTTCTGATGGTAGCTCCCTGCAATAAAACACAGCCCCCACCCAAAAAAATGTAAGAAACTTGCTATGAATACAGCAACCAGTGAAATAATGTGCATGCTATAGTGTCTTTTAAACTGGAATTAATTTTCCTATGGATTTTCTCTTTCTCCTTGATGATTTCCACCATTATTCAAGTTTTGCCCATGCCAAGTGATTATGGGCAGGTGCACCCACCTTCCTTTCTGCTGACTTTGCTAAGTGCTTACACTTCCTGCATTATTGTGGTCATCAAAGTCACTCAAGTGTGCAAAACAGCTTATTGTAACAAATTCTTCCTCTTCCAAAACTTTATACAATACACTCAGCACTTTCATGTATAAAAACAACAAAAGCCAAGCAATTAGAATTTTTCCCTCCTCTTCCTCTGCTGGCAATACAAAGCTTTAATCAGGAATTCAGCCACTGCTTCCCTTCTACTGTGAAATATAAAAGCAGATTGCTTCCCCAACAGAACAGTTTTTCCTTAGGAAATCAATTCTTCCATTTCCATTTGTATAAAATGAGTACCTTGACAATAAAATGCTCACATCCAGGTATCAAACACTCTCACCACACATCACTGACTTTCATGCAATATATTAAGTAACTGAATGCTAGCTACAGTAAGGAAAGAATTAATAATAAATATAATAAACATAATTGCTTCACATATACAGTTTCTTCACTGTGTTTCCTGTGCTAACTGGCATTATAAAAACGTGCCCATAAAGCAGCTAAATGCAAAATTGTGAAGGTGCATTTACCAAATTATTTTACGTTATTTCACAAGCCTCAGAACACTCCTAGTTTCTGAAGGCTGTTTGATGACATCCTCAAGTATCTCCTCCATACTCACAACAACACTCTGGCACTAGACAGTTTTATGACTAGAGATGGGTGAGCTGATGTGTACCAAGGGTTCTTTATTCTTCACTAGCCGAACAATTTTCACTGATTCCTCATCAAAATCATCATCAAAATTATCAGGCAGAGGTGGCAGAGCTGGGTCAAAGTTCTTCTGTGCTACAGTGTCATGTACAACAAGCATTGCCTGCATAAAGGAAATAAAAACCAGGCATGAAATGGAGCAATTCCACAATTCCCAGCTCTCACATTTCCAGTATTACAGCAAACTTAAACCTCCCCCTTTCTACCCTCACCACAAATCCTCCAGGAAAGATTTAGCAATTACCTTACCCATCATGTAAACTATATACTGGTATATATCAATATTTAAAATAAATCCAGGCAACAACAAAGCTCAGCTTAAAAAAGCTTAAGTGGACTATGAAAAGCAAGAAAATATCTTTTTCTTTTCCTTTTCCTTTCCTTCTGTTTTCTGGTCCCTCAGAAGACAGCAGGGAAGGGAGGGATGGAAGCCAGCTTAGTGCATTATGCAGGAAAGGCTGATGCTGCCTCTTCAATTTCCTTTGCATCCCAAAGTCTGTGCAGGAAATCCCAGAGGAACAGAACTACTTTGCAGGAGGTTTTTCTTTTCTCCCAGGCACACTTCAATATAACTTTTCTGTTACAAAATGTTTTATTGCAATTCTGCAAAGGCATTTCCTTAAGGTCCCCAGTGTGTTTTTTACCCTGAGATGTGGTGTTGACAACAGCTGAAGCAGCTCTTTTTCTTCATTATTCACTGGTGCTGTCTGCAACTCTTCTATTACCTTTAAAACAAAAATTTTTAAATTTTTAATTTTAAAACCTCAAAATTAAAGGAGTCCACCAAAGAAGATCATGTGTTTACATTTCTGTTGAGGGTGTTTGCTAACATCTATCATCCATCAAAGCAGTGTGCACAGATCAAAACTGATCCCAGTACACAGTGAATGAAACTTGGAAGAAACCAAAGCTTCTTCAGCTATTTTTATTAAGTAGTACAGAAGACAGCACTAGGAATCAGAACCATCATCCCAAAACAGACATTTTATGAGTTATTCCATCAATATAGTTTCTGGAGCAAGTTCTGAAATTTTAAATTCCATATGGGATATGTAAATGAAAAATCTTGTGCTTGGATTATTTAATAAAAGACTTCAAACCTTTCTGCAATCATGCAGTACCTGTGTGGAACATGCAGCATAACTTCCCCTGCTCCCCTCCAAAACCTGGACACCAAAACATGCCCAGAGTCTCAGGCCTTTGAAACAGAAGATCAGAGAAATAATAGAGGCACTTCTGCA
The DNA here is from genome assembly GCA_013400955.1 of Drymodes brunneopygia. NCBI lineage: Eukaryota > Metazoa > Chordata > Aves > Passeriformes > Petroicidae > Drymodes > Drymodes brunneopygia. Next base: position 34,094 of record VZTZ01046105.1, on the reverse strand, counting down.
CTGGGCTGACTGGAAGGGAGGAGAGAGAAAGCAGGGGAGGGAGGAGGAAGGGAAAATGGGTTGAGGCAAAAGAGATTTCCTTACCCTGTTAAGGGTTCTTAAGAAGGAAGTCACATAATCCTATAAAAAAAACTTCTCTGCTATTCTGAAGATGGAAATCTTGTATGACTTGAGAGGCAGCAATGCAGACACTTCTGTGGAGGTGGCACACTGTGTGTGGAACAGGGAGAGGGCTGTGCTGCACATTAAGGTGGGGCACTGGGGACTCCTGACTTTGGAAAGGGATCTTGAGCTCCCAAACCTTCCTCTGCCCCTTCCTACTCTGGTAGAAAACAGGGGTGTGTAAAGAGTGTAAATTCAATCAAATGCAGTGTAAATGGCACTTTTTCAGGCACATGGCATCGTGTCACACACAGATCTAAGGCACAGCTCTGTCCCTCTGTCGGACACGAAACACTCAGGCAGCTCAGGAGCTCAGCCACCAAGGCTGGGCAGAGAGCAAAAAGAGCCCCAGCCTCTCTTTATTCTTATATTTATACCTTTTTACAGACAGTTATGGATTAGACAAAGAGATTACCACCTCTGAAATTCTGTAAGTGAGAAGCACAGTCTATCACATTCTCACCCCAAAAAAACAAAAGAAAAACAACACCCAAAGTACAAAACATTCCTTGGCCAGTTATAGAAGCATGGATTGTTTACACAAAATCTGTGAGAACCTTTACTACCAACTATAAACACAACACTCTAAAAAATTCAAGGCAACACAGCTCTGCTCTGTGAACAGACTGGGGGATGAACTGATTGAGAGCAGCCCTGAGGAGAATGACCTGAGGATCCTGGTGGGTGAAACACCAGATCTGGGATGGCAATGTGTGCTTGCAGTGGAGAAAGGCAATTGTATCCAGCCTGCATGAAGAGAAGGATGCCCAGCAGGTCAGGGGAGGTGATCCTCTCCCTCTCCTGCTCTCAGGAGAATCCCTCACCTGGAGCAGTGTCCAGCTCCAGAGTCCCAGTGCACAGACCTGTGAGAGTGCATCCACAGGAGGATCAGTGCTCAGAGGGCTGGAACACCTCTCCTATGAGGAAAGGATGAGACAGTGGGGATTGCTCTGCTTGGAGAAGGGAAGGCTTGGGGAGACCTTACAGCTGTCCTTACAGCTCAGTATTTAAAGGAGGCTCACAAGACAGAGAAAAGCTCTTTAGCAAGGCCTGGAGGGACAGGACATGGGGCAGCAGTTATAAATTGAAAGAGAGCACATTAGATTTGATATAAGGAAGAATTTTTTTTATGATGGAGGTGGTGAGATTCTAGAACATCTGTGTGGTGAGATGCTGGAAACAAGGCTGCCCAGAGAAGTTTTGGATACCTCACTACTGGAAATGTTCAAAATCAGGTTAGACAGGGCTGTGAGCAATTATCCAGGGAAAGGTGAGCCAGCCTGTGCCTGAGGGGCTGGATGAGATCACCTTCCAAGGTCCCTCCAGCCCAAACCACTCTGCCAACAGCAATGCTGCCTGGGTTGTAATGATTTTAAGTCTGAATGTAAGACTGAATGCTCAGCTGGGACAGTCTATTGTCAATACAGGACTGAAAGCTTTTTGCATTTTGCAGGCCATTAATGATATCCTTTCCTTCTACCTGAATGTGTCCATCCTCTCTAGACATTCAATGACTTCAATGGCATTTCTGAGCTCTCATTTCCTTGATCAATCATGGCCAACAGATCACAAAGACAGTTGGGGAAGATGAGAAATATGTTCACATATAGCACAATTGCAAAGCTTTGATCTGTTAGAAAAACAGGCTTCAACAATAGGAAAATTATGAGACAAGAATTTTTACTCACATCTTCAACTAATCCTGCTGCACTGTGTAAAACAGGAGTTGGACTCTGTCTTTCATAATGACGGAGTTTTTCATGAATCTGAAAAAAAGATTATTCAGGGATGTTTTTACAAAGAGATACAAAACTTTCTAAATATACCTACATTGAAATATTTTTCTATTAAAGGAATACAATTTATCTGAGATGTGTCAGAAAAATAATGTCTCTTATTTTATTTAGGAGTCTTTTAGTTTTCTTTTTGCTCATGGTGCTTTCAGACAGTCAGAAAATCTGTAAAAGACTTTAGGAGCTTAAGGGAAAAAATGAAGGAAGCCATTTCACACTATTTTTTAGCTACAGGGCACTGTATCTTCATTTCAGCAAGAAGAGCAGAAAAATTTATTTCTGAACAAAATATGCTAATTGTCAAACATCATAATGTTTGTGCTTAAACACACACATGCTTTGGCTGGCACAGAATTCTTTAAAAAAAGCTTTGGCAAAGTAAATGGTTGATAATCAAGGGAACTGAGAAAAAGTAAACTTCAAGGAGAATGTACACAAATAAATGTGAACTTTTACCTTCATCAGGTAGCTGAGACTCCTTTCACTGAAGACATCCCTAAGGAATCCCATTTCCTCTTTATGATTTGAGTCAGGTCTTAGCTGAGATGTCAAAAGGGCCAAAGTTTCATGCAATCCTAAATTTAGATTCAGGACAGAACAAAAACATTTTACACAGCATTTCTCATGGGACCTTCCACTCCAGACTTAACAGGCACTACATTTCCTTGGGTACCACTGGTGCTCATCAGGTTTGCAGAGAGACTTGTGTTTATCCACCACTCATTTTACAATGCTCCCCTTGTAAGCAGCAAACATAGCATCATATTAAGGTAAAAGCTAACAAAGCAATATGTATTAAAAAAACCAATCTTTCACATTTCCCACTTCATGTTTATTACCCTTTGTTCCCTCTTACAAACTCTGAATTTTCAGTGCCACAGCAGACTCTCAGAATGACTGAGTGACCTCCTCTGTTGCACAGGTCCCAGCTCTATTTCCCCTTTGCTCACAAGTGTTATCCTGCCCTTTCTACCTCTGAGGCACCTCTAAGAAGCCAGGCCTGACCAGAGTGGTGAATTTCCATTGTGGTGGAAGCAAAGCTTGTGGCTAGTTTTCTACAAAGTGTTTAAATCACCACTATCCCAACCCTGCAGTGCACAGGGCCAGACAAACACTAGGTTTTTCCTGGTGAACTGTGGTGGGGAAGAAACAAAAAAACCAGGTGGAGGTGGTTCAAATCTATTCCTGTGACTATTTTCTTCATGAAACTTCGAGTGCATTTTGATCCAGGAGGCTCAAACTCACTCCTGCTTTAACATTAAGTATCATTTAGTATCTATGACTTTCCCCTGAGTAGCATACTGGAGAAGCCAGTAAAGTAGCCTTGAACAAAGTAACTTATTTTAAGTTACAAAGAAGAATATTAACCGAGTTTACCAACCCATGTTCAGAAAATATTAAGAAGTGACACAGCAAGCAGCAGATATACATGGGCTGATCTTTAACAAGCACAAGTAGAAGGCACTGTTACACTGAGAGGTCCAAGTTTGTCTACAGGAGCCTAAGAGAATATATTCAGGCCTATCAGAATATATTCGGGTCTATCAGAATTTATTCAGACCTATCAGAATACATTCAGGTCTATCAGAATATATTCAGGTCTATCAGAATACACTCAGGTCCATCAGAATATACTCAGATCTATCAGAATATATTCAGGTCCATCAGAAAATAATCAGGTCTATCAGAATACATTCAGGTCCATCAGAATATATTCAGCTGCTCTAAGCTTCCTAAGAAACTGTTTCCTGACAAACTATTCATTTTCACCTTTTACACTCCACCTTCCTTCTTGTAGGTAATTGCTAAAAAACTCCAGTTGAATTATCTTAATTGTATTATATTTTACTCCAATTTGAATTGATTTTCTGTGTGAAACACCTGTGATAACATTTCAATCACTGTTCTGTTGAAAGCACGCAGATGAGTTACCTGAGTCTTCTGACAGCACTGGCATGGCTTTGTTGTTACTCTTAAAAACAAATGTTCAACTCAAACCACCAGGATTCTTTCTTCTTTCTGGATTGTGACCCAGAGGCAGTCCTGAAATGAGCAAACACAATGCCTAAGCTCAAGCATGGAAGAAAAATGTCAGGCATGTAAAAATAGCAATTTTTCCAGTTTTCAGTTTAACCTGAAGCAAGCAGAGTTCTGCAGTTATTCTGCCATGGAAGTAACAAAATGAAAAATGCCAGGTTATGTAATAACCATATTGTATCTTGGATAAAGCTGAGGCTAAAGAGAGTGTCTCCAAGAATAGATAGTTTTAACAGGTCTAAATAACTGTCTGAAAAAAACACGAGAGAAGGGATGTTTAAAAGGACTGGAAAGCACCACAGGCAGAAATAAAGCAGGCATCACAAGATGTCCTGGGACTCCCTAAAAGCACAACTCAAAGAAATTCACATACCCCTGGGATTCTGATGAAGACCATGCTACAGTCATATGCAGCCTGTTAAAACTGGCAGGGCTGTCACTCTACCAACCCTGGCCACAGGTACTAAGGATGTTATTAAAAATAAAGCTACTTCCACTGCTCAGAAATTGCTTTAGATACTTCTCTTGCAGATTTCTCTTGTCACTGAGATCAAATTACTCCAGAGCATTTTTTTTTTAATTAAAAAAAAAAAAAAGAAAGCAAAATTGAATCTACATGTATAATTGTCAGTCCAACACGAAACATTGTGTTTCAGGGCACTTATAATCTTGTTCATGCTTATAAAATTCATTGGACTAATATTTGCACAGAAATAAGCTTCCATAACAGCACACACACTCCAACTCCTTGCTGAATACAAAAAAGGATGCTCCTTGTGTTTCTGTTTGTAGGTAAGTCTCTGATATTTTGATTGTATGAAATAAATTTGATGGTCTTCCAATTCAAATTGTCTTGACTAGATGCCTGAAAATACCATAGTACTGCATGGAAAATCAGCATTTCCTTATTTAGCATTTTCTAGATTCCTGAGTTTCTCTACAACTTAGTGAAATACTGAACTCAACAGTCAACTGTGTTTTACACCCTCTATTTCCTACCACTATGATTAATTAAAACGTAACTGGAGTTCTCTAAGTAAACGATCTGAGTGTTGAAATTTCACTCTAATCCATGGATTGTACTCCAGTGTATTATATGTACTATACCTTTATTTAAACACTCTTATTACCTATTGCTTAGAAGAAATAAACATTTCACTGACACACACCACACACACATAGGCAACCCATTCATAGTTCCTTGACTATGGCATTTAATTAGACACATATTTAAATCTCCTCAAATTATTGAGAAAGACAACTTTAACTGAATGCTTCATCTTTGCAACAATGTGTGCTTCCTACAGTCAAACCTATTTAGCACCAAACCCCACGAGAAGCAAAGTTATTTTCCAGAAAACAGTGAAAAAGCAGCCCACACAGGAAACTGGAGAACACACATTTTAGCATCTTAAAAACCTGCCAGTGAACTCAGGAGCATCAGAATTAGTCGAGTTAGGCACAGCAATCAAAATGGAGGCTTCCCCTAGAGGCATCTTCCATGCTCTGTAGAAATCCTCTTAAACAGAACTGCCTGGAATGAACACTCCAAAGAATTAAAAGCATTCCATACCCAGGGCTGGCTCTCAAAGGTATTAAAATCAGCCCCAGCACGTGATACTTTGCAAGACGGGTCTCAAAACCATGAATCTGTCCTATCATCACTGTAGTACCAATAGGCTCAAATACAATTTTCCTCTTTAAAAATACCTACCTAAACCCTAATCCATTTTTCATACATGCCCTTACCCAGCTGCTCCCAAGACTGAATGCCTGAAGCACCTTCCTTACCTAGGAAAAGGACTGTTAATATTTGGAAAGGGCTAAACAAACTGAACTGATGGGCTTGCCATGGGGTCAAAGCAGGAGATTAAACAAAAGCATAATAGGATTTGGCATATCCCCATTACCTTGCAGAATAAACCTATTATGGTTCACAGCCTTATACAACATAAAGCTTCTGTAATCCAGATTGTATCATTTAAAGCTGTGGTTGCTTTTAGAGAGTTTCAGAGACCATTTTTCATCGCCCTAGCGATCAGATCAGAGGATACATCAGGATGCTAATCGGGCCGTGGGTGATACAGCTGATGGCCGCACAGGATTTCCCCTCCTGTCCAAAGCTGAGTGAAGCTCCTTCGCGGGGTCCCGCACCTACTCTAGCACATAAAGAGACACTGCCCTGGTGGCTGACAAACCCGCACATCGTTCCGTGCTGGGCACCAAGGGGCCGGGCTCTTCCTCCGAGCCCCCACACCAGGGGCAGCTCTGGGCCCGGCACAGCCGCGCTCGGCGCTGAGGGCTCAGTGGGCAAACCTCGGGCGATGTGGGGGCCAGCCTGACACCCCACGGGCAGCCCCGGGAAGGGCTGTCCCGCCCCGGAGACAGCTTTGTGTGAGCTCCATCGAGCCCGGGTCCCGGTGGCTCTGCCGGAGGTGAGACCTGCGGGCCCGGCCCTCCTCACAGCTCCACCGCGCACGGAGCCAGACTGCCATCCGGGCCGGATCGGCCGCACAGCGAACCGGCCCTTCCTGACCCCCTTCCCGAGCCGCCAGGGCCCACACTCCGGGCCCACACCCAGCAGGGCCGGCATCGAGCCCTGACCTCGGGCTGAGCCCCCGGGCACACCCAGCAGAGCCGCGCTCGAAGGCAGCACCGGAGCCCGGCCCGATGCCGCGGGGCCGCACAGCCCCGGNCCCCGGGCCCAGCGCTTCCCCGGGCAGCGTTACCTGCGGAGCGGGCCCGGGCTGGGCTCCTGCGGCGCTGGAGGCGGCCCCGGCCGCCCGCGGAGTTCCCGGAGCCTGGTGCGCACCTCGCTCATGCGCCCTCAGAGCCGCTCCACGCCCGCCTCCCTCCCTCCCTCCCCCGAGCTGCCGGCGGCCTGAGGGGCGGCGGGGCTGCCTGGGGCCGCTGGAGGCTGCCTGGCTCGGCAGCACCGCCGGCGGCTCGCAGCGGAATCAGAGCCGCCAGGGCACCGTCAGGGTACCGTCAGGGTGAGCGCTTCCCGGCTCCGCTCCGGGCTTTCGCCCCACAGCTGGCGGCTCCGGACGCTGCTTTCCCCGAGGGAGCTCCGGGGCACCGTGCGGGCTGCTCGGCCCGGCCTCCAGAGGCCCCTCTGGTGAAATCACCCTTGGGGACAGTCAGGAAAATGCACAAACGCCAGAGGTTTATGTCCGAAAAGGAGACAGAGGAGTCCTTCAACTTTATTGGAATAAAGGGAGAGAGTTCACTGGGGCACACGCCCGTGGGGTTTTCTCTCTCGGGGTGTTGGGGCTCCCTTTATCCCAAACTCCCGGCTGCTCGTTGTCCTTTTCCTTCCCCCATTGCTGAGGTACCAGGAAGGTGCAGCCTTCCCGAACCGCCTGCCCCATATCTCCCCTTGAACCTGGCATTTTACTCCAAAATTCAGAAGTTCAGCCTGGTGCAGACCCTTGTGTGTGTCAAGAGCCAAAATGTCTGGGCCCGATAACGAAACTCCATCAAATTTGTTCAGCTTGTCTGAAAGGAGCTTGGTTAAACTGAGATTTCTGCCACTGACAGCAGATAAACCCCAAAATATTGCCCTCTCCACATGTATTTAAAAATGCTTGCTTATGCTTTAGCATTTGGTGAAAATACTGAAATTAAACTTCAGACAGATGAATGCTTTGTTCAGTTCCCAGTCTAGGACTGAAGCAAAACACAGTTGCCATCTATTGCAGACTCATCTTCTAAAATCTCAGCAAGTGCAGGCTACAGTTTTGTAATGACAATGCTCTGCTGAAAGTCAGGAATTGAAACGACTGACTTGAATGATAATACTGTTCATATACAGCTGAGAATTAAAAGTACTAATTATTTTTGAGAGACATTAAAAATAATAAATGTGGTGGAGAGGAAAGTCAGTAGCATAGCCCCATTTTGAGCTTGTAATGCCTTTAAAATTTAACACTGCTGATTTAAAATGTCCACAAAAACGGGAGAGCTTGGTTGTTGTCGCTTAAGCTTCGAGGGAAGGGTCTTTGGAACAGCTTCTCTGTGTTAAGCAGGAATGCCTGGACATAATTACAGCCTAACTCCGACAGGCCAGGCTTTACTATGGCAAAGGCTATGGTTTACTTGGAATACTTATTTTACTTGAAATGCGGGCCGAGTAGTAGCATCTTCGCATTTCTTTGTGTAAGAGATGACCTACATCAGGATTTCCCTTTAGAATCCCTCCTCTCAGAGGTGCCGCGCTCATTGTCACTGTCACTGTCAGCTGCGGCAGCCGAGCTGCGCTGCCAGGGTGAAGCGACCTGTGCACGGCAACCCTTCGGCCTCGGCCCGAGAGTCCCTGAACGAGGAACGAGGCGTGGATCGCACACGGCTGGAAGCAAAAAGCCGCCGGCGATCCATCGGCCGGACCACGGCAGCACCCCCCCCTGTGCTCCCTGCGGGTCCCGCCGCCAGGACCGCCGGAGATCGCGGGGCTGTGACATC
>VZTZ01046105.1:2478-25622 GCA_013400955.1 Drymodes brunneopygia | reverse complement strand
CCGCGGCCATCCGGGCGCTCCCCGAGCGCTGGGGCCCGGCGGGTGCTGCTCGCAGGCAGCGAGGCGCGGTCCCCGTCCCGCCCCGCCGCATCCCCGGCGCGCCCGCCGAGCCCGCGGGCAGCCCGCAGCATGTCAGCCGTGCGCAGGAAGTTTGGGGACGAGTACCAGGCCGTGGGCCTCGCTCGCTGCAGCGCCCGCAGAGAGCGGCAGCGCTTCGTGGACAAGAACGGGCGCTGCAACGTGCAGCACGGCAACCTGGGCGGCGAGACCAGCCGCTACCTGTCCGACCTGTTCACCACGCTGGTGGACCTCAAGTGGCGCTGGAACCTGCTCATCTTCCTGCTGACCTACACAGTGGCGTGGCTGGTGATGGCCTCCATGTGGTGGGGCATCGCCTACCTGCGCGGTGACCTGCAGCAGGCGCACGGCGACACTTACAGCCCGTGTGTGGCCAACGTGNTCCCGCCGCCAGGACCGCCGGAGATCGCGGGGCTGTGACATCCAACCCCAGCCCTGGACTCGGCCCGGCCCAGCCCGGCTCACTCAGCCCATCCCANGACCGAGGCCACCATCGGCTACGGGCACCGCTACATCACGGAGCGCTGCCCCGAGGGCATCGTGCTCTTCCTCTTCCAGTCGCTGCTGGGCTCCGTGGTCGATGCGTTCCTCATCGGCTGCATGTTCATCAAGATGTCCCAGCCCAAGAAGCGAGCCGAGACGCTCATGTTCAGCCGCGCCGCTGTCATCTCGCAGCGGGATGCCAAGCTCTGCCTCATGTTTCGTGTCGGCAACCTCCGCAACAGCCACATGGTGTCTGCCCAGATCCGCTGCAAGCTCATCAAGGTGGGGCCTGTCGCGACAGTGCTGGCACAGGGCACCTGGGTGGCGATGGGGTCACGGGCAGGGTGCGGGTCGGGTGCAGGGATGGGCACACAGGGCAGGCAGTTGTGCAGCCCCTGCTGCTGGTGCCTGCTGGCGGCTCTGCCCTGCACAGGGACAGCTGTCCTGTCCCTTGGCGAGCGGCTGACAGGGTGTGACTGGAGCGGGGTGACCGTGGAAGAGTTGGGTGTAGCTGTCCACTGCAGGAGCCATGAAAGAGCCAAGCAGGCACAGGGGAAATCCTCTCATCAGAGACCTCCCAGGAGCGTTTCAGTGGATGGTGAGGCTGGCAGGAACCCGCTTTGGTCAGGATGGATGGATGTGTAAGATGCAGGATAGCTGCAAGGAAGGGTACCAAGCCCTGCTGCTTAGCAGGTGATGGCTGGGAGTAAGGAATTGATTTGTGGTGACATTAAACTAGGATAAAGATCAGCCTTAACCTCCTCTTTCCCTTGGGGAAACTTGGTGAGCTTTACCTTGCAGTTCCTTGTCCCAGTGTTCCAGCTGGTGACCTCACAGCATTTCAGGGGGATTGTACAGGTGCTTTGCTGAAAACACCCTTTGATTGTCACCAATATCTGCTTATTAATCACTGACAATTGTCAGTGTAATTCAGAGTGCAAGAAAACTGGAATTCTAAGGAGATCATAACAAAAAAGAAACAATTATCAGGACAGAGTGGTTTGGCAGGCATGAAAGTCCAGAAGATAAATTGGGCTGGAGTAGAATGGAAGAAAAACACTGAAAAAGACTCAGCAATGTAGCATCTCACAGCAGCTGTGTCTTGTCGTGGGAGCACTTGGTGAGGAGCTCTGTGTGAAGCTCCTCAGCTGTCAGGAGCTGGATCCCAGAGATGACAGTAATTTCAGGATATCATATTTGACTGTTAGAAATGTTCTGTACTTTATCTGGTAATTCTCTGTGGCCTTTTTAAAAATCTGCACAAACAAGCATGAAGCAGTAGGTGAATATGAAAGGCTGTTTTCCTTCTGTTCTGTGCCAAATGCTAGACTGAGCTGTTAATTTTTCTTGCTGCAGAATACTACTTAAAATGGAGAATCTGCCAAGATTTAAAAAGAAGTTGGATATATATCTATGTCAATCTGTATATATATGGGAACAAGCTGTGAGGAGTCACACTGGAAGGAATTGGAAAGGCAGCTGAACCATGGTTTTTGTTGCTCTCTAGCAGAAAGCTCCTCTAAAATATTCAATTCCATCATTCAAAACAGAATGCAGGTCAAAGTGGAAGAAAAGTAGGGTCACATTGTGTTTTTACAGAGAGGGCAACTCCTTTTCTTTTGAAATAAGACACTGAATATCCAAGCTGATGTGCTTTCTGCTGACAATTCTGTTGTTACACGATGCTGGTGTGCAGGTGACTGGGACAGAAAACTGAAGGACATTTGCTGGACCTGCATGAGCACTGTGTCTTAGGGCAGCTGTTTTGTAGGCCAGTCAGTCAGCAATTTTTGGGGTTTTTTTTGTGTGATCATCATGCCCATGACTTGCCTTCAAGCTGCTTTGTGACCTTTGGCAAATACAGGCTATGAACAGAAGAAGATTTAAAATTGAGTGTGCAGTAGCTGCCCCCTCTCTGAAAGGTGTGGTATTAGTTCCCATATCTTTCTGTAAATCTTCATCATTTTGTTTAGGTGCCCACTGAACTGGACTCACCATTCTAGGGGCCAGTGGTGGCTGTTCAGATTGCCCTTGAATTTCCATCAGCTGCCTTGAGGTAGCTTTGTGTGTCCTGTAAACTTCTGGTGACTGTGCCAGAATTCCCTTGCTATCTTCAGCAAATTCTGCCTTTTTGTTCTTTGGGCTCTGTCCCCTGCAGTCCCTGCAGTGCTGCTAACAGCTGATCTTGCTACACTTCTCCTGCACCTGATTAGGCAGCCAGAATTTTCTTTGGTGCTGGTGTCACAGTGAAGGAATGTGAAGAAACATCCCATTTTTGTACTTGAGATAGGAGATGTATTTAGTAGTGAATGTGGTGTTTTGCTCAGACTAATGGAGCTCTGAGGATTTACCTCTGTAAAGACAGGACACTCATCTAGGTCTGTCTGAGAAGCATTTGCTGGCAGTGTAGTGCATGTTCTGATACATTCACTGGGATCCACTGGTGCTGCCACACTGGGCTGGCTTTGCTTTGGGGCCAGGGGCTGTGCAGCAGCCTGGCACAGAGATACCATGCAAAAGTCTGAGCCTCTTTTTGGGCTGGGTTATGGAGAGTTTGGAAAACAGCTACAAAACTAATTGTGTGTGTTTCAGCAAAAACTTCTCCAGAAACCCAAGTCTTTCTAATTTACATTGAGTGCTACAGAAGCTGGAAAAAGCCAAATCCTGGGGCAAGAAACAGAAAAAAGCTGTTTGGAGCTAGTTGCTGAAAATGTGCAGTTTCAGGTCCTGGACTTTTTAATGTCGCAGTGAACATTATTTTTTTGCCTGTTGGTTCCTGGACCTTACAGGTGTGCCTCAGGCAGCAGCCACCAGTATGGCAATCAGTGTTGATTCTGTAAAACTCAATCACAGCACGTATTTTTACCTTCTTTTGTTGTGACTAGATGTGTCATTGATAAACATGATCATGTTGGTGTGTAAAGTCCTCTGTGCAATGTTTCACCTTGTATAGGACATTTTGATTCAGAAGGCTGAGGAATGTAAAATCATCATAGCCTGTCTTCAACATGTGTTAACAATCGTTTTAAAAATACAGTTGTGAAGCAGGACAGCCACAGAGGCAGTGAGCTTTGGGTTAGAACCAGCAGGCACCTGTTCTTTAGGCTGTGCTTACCGACAGCTTTGAATAAACTGAAACCAAACAAAATCGTGATGGGAAATTTGCAGTTGGCAGGTGACAGGCATTGGAAATAATAAGACTCATTATATTGTGATTTCAATAAGTTGATAAGCAGGGCAGAAAGTGCAAAAAAAATGTTTTTTAATATTTCAAGGAGTCTCTGGTCCAACCTTCTGCTGAAAGTACAGTGAGCTAGGAGATCAGACCAGGTTACTCTGGGCTTTTTCCAGTACAGTTTTGGAAATGTCTGAGAAAAAACGACTGCACAGCCTTGCTGGGCAAGCTTTTCCACTGCTTGACTGTCCTCATGATGAAAATGTTATAATCCAACCCAAACTTCCCTTGTTTCAGCCTGTACCTGTTGTCTCTCACTGCCAAGCAGCTCTGTGAAAAGCCTGGCTCTGTCTTCTTCATCACCTTCCTCTCAGGTTTTGGAATGTTTCTGTTACATCCCTTCTGTGCCTTCTCTTCTCTGGTGTGAGCAAGCCCAGCTCCCACAGGTCATATTTACAGCACAGGGAACCAGACTAAAATAAACAGTGATCCTGGGAATCATCTGCAGTAGAGCTCCAGGCACAGTGTCACAACTGAAAAACCCCACACAAATCTTCAGCAATGGTATCAGAGTAACAAGATCATACAATTCCAGTAATATAAAATATAACAACACTTCTTGCAAGCTGGTAGTCTGAGTGTGGGGGAGGAGCAGTGAGCATGTACTAGTTTAGCATTTGCTGGATGAGTTTCTCTACAACGTGCTACAAGATTAAGCTTGATGGTGCTGCATCTTTTGCATCCCACTTTTTTCTGCTCCTGTGCTTAATTAGCCCACCTGGATATCCAAAACATAATTATGTGAGTTCTCTAATGAGTGAACTGACAGAGGGTTAATAATAATAAAACTGCATCATGTCCAGTCAAAGAGAGATGCATGTTAATGCATAAACAGGGTTTAGAAAAGCAAAGAGAATGAATAAAGGATAAGAGGGAAGATTTGAAGGGTGTGATGTGTTTGTTCAGACACTAAAACAGAGCATGCATCACTCAGTGGTGATGCTGCCTTGTAATAAAAACCAAAACAAAGATCCAGTGGCAGAAGGTTAAAGGCACAGGAGTCTTTTTTCCTTTTTTTTTTCCCTTAGCTGTGAAAAAATTAACCTTTGGAGAAATTCTTGAGACCTTTAGATTATCCAGCTCTGACCACATTTAAATTGCAAGCTGGGGCATTTCTAAGTAATTGTGCCCTTGTTCAACATGTATTGATTTGTGAAATTCACTTGTCTTTGTGTTATGTGGATGGTCAGAATCAGGAATCAGCTCCCTCCACACTCACTGCTGGCAGTTTATGGTCCTCTGCCGTGTTTTGTGATCCTTTGAGTAAAGCTATTTATGTAAAATAAAGGTCCCTGGCCAGGAGCCTGGGCATATGGGGGCTGTTAAGCTCTTTTCATTCAGGTTAACTTATTTTTGTTCAACAAACAAATGCCTTTCAAAAATCCTCCATGCCCTGCATAAATCAATCCTGCAGTGAAGATACTGAATATGTCAAACACACCCTTCTGCTTTCTCCCAGATCTGTTCCCTCTCATCATCCTCGCTGCGTTTGTTTACTTTGGAATGGATTTGATTGAAGACTCTCCCACAAAGAAAAATGGTTTGAAGATCAAACAGTTGTTCAGTTTTTCAGGCAGCAGTTTGTGCAGATGTGCACATTTCTGTCTAGGTGGATGTGTTTGATGAAGCTTTGGGACAGTTTGAGGTTTGGCTGTTGGTTCTTGCAGCTCCTGTCAAGGCTTGGAGCAGAGATCATCCCTGGGCAATCAATTTGTCAGACCAGTGCAGGAGCAGCAGCAGCAGCCAGGCAACAAAAGCAGTGGCGCAGTCAGAGCTTTGTTCTGCAGCTTCCCTCAGGAAAAGGGAAAAGATGTTTTTGCAACGGGCTGATTCCACCTTTGCATGTAACAGAGGCTGCCACGGCTGTGTGAAGCTCTAGTGCTGATCACTTTTAATTCTTAGAACTGTCTTTTATGCTTGAAATCATAAATAATTTGTGAAAACGCTTTCACACGCACTCAGCTGGTGTTTTCTGTCTTCATCAGTAATGGAGAAATCGACTCCTGTCCTCCTGTGCAGGGGAGAGCTTGGTTACATAGACAGGAAGAATGTTTTTTATCCTCAGTGGCCAAACAAACATGTAGCACATAAATAAAATAATGTGTTGCATTTAAGAAGGAGCTGTACTCCAGCTGCTGCCTTGCTGCTTATGTAATCTCCAGTGAACACCAGGCAGTCCAGAAATCAGCATTTTAAGGTACATGTGAAGAAGAGAGACAATATGAACATAAACAAGGTGCTTGGGGATTTTTTTAAAGACAGAAACTTCTTAAAAGAACATGAGTCAGATCTAAATTGATGCAAAACTGCTGCCTTTGGCTTGCTCTCAATGAACTGTGTTTGCAAGCAGCAGAGCCAATACATCTGTCAGTACAAATGCAACACAAAACTATTCACTTCTTCATTTATGATAGCTAATTTATACTAATATTTATTTATTTATAATCAATAGTCATCTTCTTAAAGAGTGCTTTTTAATCAAACAATAGGCAGAAAGGATTTTAAGTAGGATTTATATCAACTGTGCAAAGCTTCTAATTTTAGTTGGCAATTTCCACCAGAGAGCTTCAAAGCAATCAGCTGAGGAGCTGCCTGGCCAACTGATGGAATTTTTAGTTATACTTTGAATACCTTTGAAGGAAAATTTGGAGGGAACACTTTGGGGTGGAGGGAAGCTGCCACATCAGTATTTTTATTGGGACCCATGAAGTGATGGGAAGAAAAATGAGGCACTTAGCTTAATAATAAGTTCATTGTTAAGGTCAATGTCCAGTAGATGGTACCTGCAAGGGATGAGAGCATCACCAGCACCAGTTCAGATGGTTTTGTGAAAATGCCACTAACAGATGTACTGTACAATTATTCTGGTGTTTACCTGTGAGTTAGTACATCACAGTGTCTGCCAAACAAAAGTTAGTGACAAACAGAAATAACAGAATGTGAACTCAAACAACAGAATAAAATGTGCCCAGCTTGGAGCCTGCAGATTTTGGTCTGGTTAACAGGAATTTTCCCACAGGATATTCATGTTGAACATCTACTGCAAGGCATGCAGTGTGGTACACGACATTTTTGTCAAAGTGTATAAATACATATACAGAATGTATATAATATATACTTCACTCCTATCCTTTACTCCTTCTCTTTGCTTTTCTAATATATATATACAGAATATATATAATATGTACTTCATTTCTATCCTTTATTCCTTCTCTTTTCATTGTCTAATATATATACAGAATATATATAATATGTACTTCATTTCTATCCTTTATTCCTTCTCTTTTCATTGTCTAATATATATACAGAATATATATAATATGTACTTCATTTCTATCCTTTATTCCTTCTCTTTTCATTGTCTAATATATATACAGAATATATATAATATGTACTTCATTTCTATCCTTTATTCCTTCTCTTTTCATTGTCTAATATATATACAGAATATATATAATATGTACTTCATTTCTATCCTTTATTCCTTCTCTTTTCATTGTCTAATATATATACAGAATATATATAATATGTACTTCATTTCTATCCTTTATTCCTTCTCTTTTCATTGTCTAATATATATACAGAATATATATAATATGTACTTCATTTCTATCCTTTATTCCT
The DNA here is from genome assembly GCA_013400955.1 of Drymodes brunneopygia. Classification (NCBI taxonomy): domain Eukaryota; kingdom Metazoa; phylum Chordata; class Aves; order Passeriformes; family Petroicidae; genus Drymodes; species Drymodes brunneopygia. The sequence goes on along the minus strand of VZTZ01046105.1, from coordinate 18,202 downwards.
TCTCTTTTCATTGTCTAATATATATACAGAATATATATAATATGTACTTCATTTCTATCCTTTATTCCTTCTCTTTTCATTGTCTAATATATATACAGAATATATATAATATGTACTTCATTTCTATCCTTTATTCCTTCTCTTTGCTTTTCTAAGATAGATAGATATATATATACAGAATATATATAATATATACTTTACTCCTATCCTTTATTCCTTCTCCTTGCTTTTCTAATATATATATAATATACAAATATATAATATACAGAATATAGACTATATTATATATATACACGTTTTATATATTTATATATATATATATATATATATATCTCATAGTAAAGTTTGTTGGTGGTGATGAGATCTACTGGCATAAAAAGAAAAGTCCAAATTGTTCTTCCCTAGCAGCCTCACAATATTTTGCATTACTTACACCTCCACTGTGAAGCCTCCAGACCTCGTAGATGTAGCTGATAATATCCTGGAAAAGGCAGGTTTAATCTTTATTGCATTGATTTCATGTTTTACCTCACACACTGAGCACTAAATCATCTTTTTTATCTTTAGTCCAGACAGACACCGGAGGGAGAATTTCTGCCTCTGGACCAGTGTGAGCTGGATGTTGGATTTGGAACTGGAGCTGACCAGCTGTTCTTGGTTTCCCCTTTAACCATCTGCCACGAAATTAACTCGGAGAGCCCCTTTTTCTGTCTCTCACAACGATCACTGAGGAGTGAGCAGTTTGAGATCGTTGTCATCCTGGAAGGAATCGTTGAGACCACCGGTAAGGCTGACAGCAACATGCATGCTCTCATTTTTAGGCTTTGTTTTCAGCCCTGATATTTTTAGCAAGGCAGCTGTTAGTCCTGGATGCTCCAGCATATCCTGCCATATGCTGCAGAGCTTCAGGGGCTCTCAGCAGCCAGCAGAGACCTCCCTTCCCCACAGGGACCAGTTCCCAGAGGGGCCAGCCAGAGACACAGCCTGCCACTCTTTGTGGAACAGCTCAGCACTCTTAGGAGGCTTCTGTTTTAAGGACCACCACTCTGAAAGAAAGCTGAACTTTAAAAGTTCTGCAAAATTTCTTTCAGCCTAGCTTGCACTGAATTGAACTCAGAATAAGAAATCCAGTTTCACAGCACAAATACAGACCTCGTGGTCACGATGATTGTACACATATGTGGTTATTGACAAGTATGAGAAGGGTTTTTTATTTTAAATTTGGGTATGGTGTTGTCCAGATGACAGCTGATTTTGTGGCTTTGTCTTTTGAGGACTCAATTCTTTTATGAATCCCATGAAAATGGGTTCCAGTCACATAAGGAGCTCTTCATCAACTATCCATGAGAAATGTTAAAGCCCAAATCATTCAGTATGGACATCAATATTCTGATCTTCTACTTCTCCCTTCTTTGGAGGATTTGTTGAACTTTGATTAATCAGAGAGCTTTCTGGTCCCTTCCCCAAGATCAGCAGCTGCCTGGATGCTGCCCTGGAGGCAGTGATGTCCCTTTGGTGCAGCCATGTGCTGATTGCAGCCCTGAACAAACACACAAAGCACTGGGGCAGAAGCTCTTTCACACTGACTGTGGCATCTTCAGATCCCTGCAGAGGCCTCATCTCACCCTGCAGCTGAACCATTTATTTTAGATAAGCATGCATTCATAACCTCCCTTAATGCAATTAATGCAATTACCTGTCTGAGTATCTGAAGGGAGACATTTTACACTTGGCAATCCATGTGGCAGTAATGGGAGAGCAAAGCAGAATTCAGGCTTGCTCACTGCTAATTCTGCCTCCTGAGACTCTGTGGCAGGAAGCCTGAAAGTCCTGCTCACCTGGGTATTTGTATAAATCATTGTGAGTGCTGTTGTGGTGAGGTGCTGACAGATGGGCTTGGTTAGAACACATTTTAGCTGAGAGTTCACTCATTTAAATACTACCAATGATGGATTTTGCACTAAGTGGGATAAAATCTTCCATGAGTTTACAATGTGTCTGAGCATGAAAGACACTTCAGTGTCTGCACAGCTTTTGTCTTGACACGCTGTTTGGAGAAAAAGTAACACAGCCTACAGAGGAAATGCAAGATTATGTTTTGTTATTTGGCATTGTCTCCTCCAACACCTGATCCTTGCCAAAGATTTCTGTAAGCCTCTGCCAAGCCATAGTTCTTTCTCCCAAGAAACAGTATTACTTATTTTCTCCAGGCTGAATTGGGATTGAATTGGGATGACCTAATTGTAGGCTTCCAGTGCTAGACACTGTGAAGAAAATTAATCCTATCCCAGCTGAAACCAGCACATAAGATATTACAGTTCTAATTTTACATTTTGCTTTTGCTTGGTTGCAAGTCTTCAATATGTAATCCAATATTTGTATAAAAATCCAGTCTGTCAGTTAGAGGCACTGCATTGACTGTCAGAAGATTGTCCAGGAAAAATTGCCCCATTTTATAATCTACAAAATTCTTGGCTTGCTGGCTGCAGCTGATTTTTATCTGTCAGCCTTGCCATGTGTTTTTTGTGGGGTTACACTCTGTGTGTTATAGAAAAGCAGGCCTTGAATGCTACAATAAGTCTCATCCCCAGGCCCAGAGGTGACCATGGAAGCACATCCAGGTCACCAGGGATGGGCATGGGAAAGAGGATTGTGGATTTATGGCATTCTGCACCTATTGAGAGTGAGGATTATAGTTTGTGACCTTATAGGGTATTGTTTACCTGTTACTATAATAGGTAAAAACTGTAGAATAACCCAGGTGATTGGGGAACTCTGTGGTGAACATCTTCCTGTCTATGTGATGACATATCCTGTCTGTGTGATGGTATTTAAGGAATTTTCACTGCCTGATAGTTAATTAGTCTTTGCACAAGAACACTGCAAGGTGAAGGTCATAATAAAGCCTCTACACCATACTCTCCTCCTATAAAGGAGTCTTTGCCTGCTGTCCTCTTGTGTCAAGTCCAAAACTCTGCCTAATTACTGCCAGATTTTTTGTTCCATGTGCCAGTCTGCCTGCTCACTGGAATGCCATGCTCTTGCCCTTTGCACAGGGATGACGTGCCAGGCCAGGACCTCGTACACAGAGGATGAGGTGCTGTGGGGTCACAGGTTCCTGCCTGTGATGTCTCTGGAGGATGGCTTCTTCCGTGTCGATTACTCCCAGTTCCACGCCACGTTTGAGGTCCCCACTCCTCCTTACAGTGTCAAAGAGCAGGAAGAAAACCTGTCCCAGTCATCTCTCTTGAACAGTCCTTTTGATAAGAAAAGCAGAAGAGAGCAGGTTTGTCCACCTGACTGTGCTGATGTCACAGGAGAGAGGAACAAGCTCCCTGCGAAACTTCAGAAGATCAGCTCGAGAAAGGAAGGCTTTCCACAAAGAGCCCTGGGGATGAGTTCCAGTAACACAGAGAAGACTTTCAGCACTGGAGATCTCCTGAAAATTCAAGAAATCAGTTCTGATGGTGAAGACAGTGATAACAGGATACAGCTGAAAGCCTTAAAAATAAATGCCAAGGCTCTGACTCGGTCCACGGGCAATCTCGAGTTACAGAAGGATTTTCCAAGTGTGGGCACTCTAGGGGTGAAACTGGGAGAGAATTTTCCTGCCAAACTTTGAAAAATGAACTCTGATGGCTTCTTTTAAGAACTGAAGGAACAGGAGTTGTTGCTGATAAACTGCATTTGAGACTGCTGCCCTGAAAGAGCTGTTTCACAGGAAAGTCACAGCTTGGCTTTGCTGCTTTCAGGAAGAATGATCCTTTTTGTGTAATTGTTCTGTACAGATCCAGTTTAGGTAGCATAGTGGGACCTTGAGGGGCAGTAGGGTTACCCTGTCATGCCAAAGAGATTCCTGCCCTGATGATGTTTATCAGCATGCTCGTTGCAAATCTGCCCTGTCTTCCATGTATGCAGCAGATGCTTTTCCACAAAGCAAGGATCAGCTCCTTTGTCACAGAGTGAAACATTCAGAGGTGGAACCAAGAAGGGTGTGACAGCAGCTGGAAGGTGGATTTGTGCAGCTCAGATCCTGATGGACAGAACAGCAGAACACAAGAGGAGTGTGTGACACTGCTCAGTCCTGGCCCAGCTCTCTCTCAGTGACCTTTTGGAAAGGCCCTTCCTGGTGCACCCCTCTGTGCTCCCTCTGTGCTCCCTCTGTGCTCCCTCTGTCCCATCCATGATCATGCAGCTGAAGGAAGCAGTGTGCAATAACCCATTTGGGTCACTGGGCTCACCTGAGCTCTCTCAAACATGAGGATCATTTATCCTGTCCAGAATTAGAGCTCAGCATTTGATTTGGTGGATCACACGTTGAATTTTAATGGCCACATCACCACTCACTGTGAAGGAAACTGGAGAGCTTATTAAACATTAAGCTCAGCTTAATGGAGTGTTTTATACTGCAACTGAATGGAATTTCAGTGTGGAGACATTGTAAGTAAATAAAAGCAAAGTGCTCAATAATGCTCCATCATTGCACATCTCAGAGTTTTACTAATGAATGGCAGTGTCTTTGATGTTGCTAATTTTCATTTTGTTACATTTGGCTTCTCCATTTATATATGATTCTCAGTAATTCTGTACATCTGATATTTATTGCTATTCAGCTCAATCCACCGCTGTCTGTGAGAGAGGCTTTTTCTTTCCTGGTTGTTAGTGACTATTAACACACCTTGCTGTTTTGTAAACAGTGTTCAGCAGCTCAGCATATCCAGGGTGTTCATCAGCAGAGCACTCTCCAACAGCAGGATCAAATTCTGCTCTTGTAATGTGGACAAAATTCAGTCAGATTTAAAAGGGGCCACATTGTTTGGCATTGCCTTCCTGGATGGTAAAGTGATGTATCCAAGCTAAGAAAAGCTTGGCTTTTGCAGAACTCCCTGTTTCTTGCTTTTGATCTGCCTACAAAACTGTGAAACTGGAAAATGGTATTTTATGCAGGGATAAGACCTGCTGCTTGTTGTTGTTTATCTGTTCTCAACATGAATCTCAACAATGTATATGTGCTAAAAGCTGTGTTTTCATTTATCAGCTGTATTTGTATGGAGTATTTGGATGACAGCATGAAGTCTTAAATGGTGATGAATCTCCCTGCTCTCCAGAACTGCCAAAATTAGTATAAAATAAAATGACATCCACCTTGGGTCTCGGGCATTCTTTACTGGGATGTGCATGTGTGTGCTGGCAGCAAAGCAGCTCCAGGGGATGAGGCCCCATCCTTGGGGACTCCCCCTCTGCTGTGGGGCAGGAACTGGGGGGGTTCACCTGTCTGGGGGCTTCCCTCCCTTTGTGGGGCTGGGGCATGCACAGAGGGAAATGGCATTATTGATTGGATTATTAGATTATTAGATCAGCAGGGTGCTGCCCAGGGCAGTTTTCCTCATTCTGTGCCTCCTTTTGGGGGTGAGTGAAAAGGGGAGGCTGGGAGGGTGATGGGAGCACCCCAAAGTCACTGGGACAGAGATGATGGTGGGGAGTGGAGGAGCAGGGGGGGTCATACAGGGCCCCTCCAAAAAAGGCACATTACAACCCAAAGCAGCATGAAAAGGGGTTAAAAATCAAACTGCATTGTAAAAAATCAAAAAGCCAGCTAGTCCTCCAAGAGTATGAGACTAAACCTTGACACTAAAGCAGCTGACACCTCCAGGACAATCGAGAATAAACTGGAAGGAGTGCAGAGCTGTGGTGCCTGTGTGTGAATGTATCTTGATATTTATCTAATAGATGTATTTTCTAATCTACTTTCTCTTCATGTTCTTAGTGCCTTCTTTGGATTGTACCTTCCCATCTTTCCTGGTGTCAGTTTCCTGGTCGTTGTAATTTTTAGTTTCTAATCATCTTGTGTGTCTACTGGATGTGATTCTCATGGCCTCTCTTCTTGCACTTTTCTGGCTCCCTCATGCTGGCTTCTCATTCTTCAGGTGTGTCAGTGCCCTCAGCAGTTTGTGGCATGTGTGAGTTTCCTGACACTACAGTTCTCCAGGCATCTTTGTAGGTTTTTCTTTCTAGGCATCTTAGCAGTTTTCTCTTTTTTAGTGTCTACTTCTTATTCCTCCTTGTCATTTGTAGTTTCTCCTTCTTGTTTCTGCTTCCAATTCCTTGTTACATTAATCTTTCTTGTTTCTGTGTTTGTCTCTGTCTCTTTTAGACTCTCATCTGTTTCTGTCTCTCCCTTTTCTTTGTGTCTCTCCTTTTCTCTCCCCTCTATGTCTCCTGTGCCCCACTCCACCCCATCTCTCTCCTCTCCATCTGTCTCTTCTTTGCTTCTTGGTCTCTCTCCCTCCTCTGTCATGGTCTTGCTCTCTCTTCTGCCCTTTAGTCTCTCCCCACTCAGCTCCCTTTAGCCTCTCACTCAAGATGAAGATCAGTGAAATCCTCGTGTCCTGCCACGGTTGATTTGAGAGCAGGGACGTTTTGCACTTGGCTCTGCCCTCGGGGTGGTTTTGAGCTCGACTCGATGCATTTCCTTCTTTTGCAAGTCCACACCCCCATCGTGTGGATGTTTTGATGAGTGCTGACAGTGCCCAGGAAAAAGCCAAGAGCTTTTCTTTCCTGGCACCCTTGGTGTGGGAGTAGCTAATGAAGGGGGTCAGTTCTGGATCCTGGCTCTTGGAGACTGGAAGAATGTGATCCTGCACAGGGAACCAAGGTGAGTTGTGTGTTGGCTGTGCAGTTCACAGGCTGCAAAAGGAAAGTGGATTCCAGCACAGCCTCTTTCTTCCAGAACATTTTCTGTGGGACCACATGCTGAATGTTCTCAATTTTGTAACGAGCTCTGCGAGGCTGCTGCGTGATGCAGTTTGTCAGCTGCAAGGGGAAAATGAAAGGCAGTGCTCACTTTTTGTTCTAGGACCTTTGTTATGGGAGCAATTGCTCGAGGAATTAACTTTTCAATCTGGGCTCTGCAAGAGTGGAAGGATGTGGTGCTGCATCTGAGCAGGAGGGTGCAAAACTCCCTGGGGTGTCCTGCTTTTTGCAGGATGTGAGTTCAAGGTGGAGGCAGCAATAGGGTATTGAGGGGTACACTCTGACCAGTTAACACTCTGTGACCAGTATTTCCACCTGATACAGTAAATTTTGGTTCAGAAGCTGTGCATGATTGAAGGAATGTGGCAGTACACTGAAAGGCAAGCTCACAGCTGGTTTGCACAGTGGCGTTGTTATCCTTCCACCTGAATGTGAAACCCAGCCACTGTTTTCTTCTCTTTTGTTTCCAGATTAAAATTTCTTTGCCTTGCCTTCCCTACCCATGCCTTGCATACAATTCCCTTGCCTGTCTTTGCCTCACCCCCTTGCCTTGCATTTCCTTGCATATCCATCCCCCACTGTGACTCCTCTGCCCCTTTCTTGCCTTTCTCTGCTCTGTTTGGGGGAGCTGCTTGGCTCCTGAACAGAGGAAGGTGTGCAGTGCTTTAGGAATGGCACATGGACCTTGTCAGGGTGACAGAGAGCTCAGCCTTGCACGAACAGCCTCAGGAGCAGAATGAGGAGAAGACTGAAAACACTTAAGGACACTGAGGAGATTCTGATATGTTTTAACTTCACCTGGAAGATAACCCAGTGTTTGCTCTCCAGCACTGGCACAGAGGTGTGGCTTCCTCAGAGAAGGAGTGGTCAAGATGCTCAGTGCAGGGGAACATGAGGCACCTTGCCAAAACATTCCTGGTGTGTTTGACAGGTGTGGGGTCAGTCTGAGTGCAAGCAGTGTCTGCAGGGGAGCTGTGGGCAGTTCATGGATCACAACAGGGGGGTTGCACGATGCTTTTGTGTCCCCACTGCTCAGAACTCCTCGCTCCTGCCTGTGGAATTCCTGCCTGTGGAACTCCTGCCTGTGGAACTCCTGCTTGTGGAATTCCTGCTCAGCCTGTGGAACTCCTGCCTGTGGAACTCCTGCTCAGCCTGTGGAACTCCTGCTCAGCCTGTGGAACTCCTGCCTGGGGAACTCCTTCCCTGCCTGTGGAACTCCTGCTCAGCCTGTGGAACTCCTGCTCAGCCTGTGTCTGGCCAATCTTCAGCCCCACTGGCAGTGCACTCCAGGCAGGGAATGGACACTCCAGCTGACTGCAGTTCCTGCTAATTCCAGCTGCAGGGAATTTTGCCTCTGGCCAGTGCATGTTTCAGACAACCCTCTGGGTAACTGGAGCCCCAGCCTGGCACTAAAGCCCCAGTGGATTTCAGCTCCTCCTCACACACTCCAGCCCTTTGCAAGTCTGGGCTTGTGACAAAGGCTGTAAATCAACCACTGTCAGAATTTGGAAATTACTATTAAATGACACAGTTGTACTCTGTGTAAATACTAATTAGTTTGCATGATTAATTACCTATTTTAAGCAGCATACAAAGAAGAGCTGGATTTAAAGAGAACATGTGGGGTCTGAGAAGCAACTTTCCATCCTTCTCCCCCCTGAGATGCTGAGCTCAGCCCAGTGGGTGGCAGGCACACAAACACCAGGATGGGATGTGAGCAGATGCTCCCCTCCAGGGAAGGTCCCCGTGCCATGCCTGCCACCTGCTTTCTGCCACTGCAGCCAACAGCCTCCTGAACAGCCCTGCTGAACAAACAGCCAAACTGGGACTGGCCCCCAGGTCAGCTCACCTAGAGCCCATTTCTGAGCCCAAACACCCAGCTGATGAGCCTGTTAGAGTCCCAAAAATGCAGCCCTTCACCTCTGTTCCTAAGCCCCAAACCAACTCAATCCCCTCTGCCTGCTTCAGAAAATGCATGCCTGGAGCTGTTTCTGAGCCCCAAAATCACCCACATGATCCTGCTTTCAAGCCCCTGGAACAGAAGACCTGATCTCCATTTTCAGGCCCCAAACCAGCTCATCCTCTCAGCTTTCTGGCCCCTTTGCAATGTGTGCAATGCCAAGGGGTGCAGGAAGTGGGGTCACCCCACAGGGCCCCACACACAGTTTGGGGGTGCCTGGCCCTGAGCCTCTGCAGGGCAGCACGAGCAGGCAGGGCAGGGGCTGACTCCACTGCTGACTGTCCCCTCCTGCCCCCCAACCTTCCCACAATGTGGGAGAGGGGAGAGAGACACGTCCATGCTATCCCAGGGGAGCTGGGCTGCCCTGGCTGTGGGGCTGGGCTGCAGGGAGGTGTGAGAGGGGCAGCTGAGATGGGGGTGAGGAGTGCAGGGTGCTGCAGGAGGAGAAAGTGCTGCAGGAGGAGAAGGTGCTGCTGGTTTCCCACTTTTCCCGCAGTCCAATTCTCCAATTCTCTGGTGCTGACTCATCTCCTCACTGGATGTCAAACTCCTTGCACAGTCCCTGGTGCAGACCTTGAGTCTTTCCAGATTGGTGTCTCCTGAGTCACGAGAGAGCCCAGTTTCAAGTCCCACACGCAGGGATCCCACTGAAGGGCAGCATAAAACAGTGTTCCCTGCTGCTGTGCTCAGGAGCTGTAGCCCCCCCAGTCCTGTGTTCCCTTCTCCCATCACGGCTTCGTTTTGCTGGTTCCCAGCCTGGGATTCCTTGTCTTGCACAGGAGACTGAACTGGGCTGAAAACACATCCTAACAATGCCAAAAGGCAACTTTATTTCCACAACTAAATCAACTGCAGCATTTGTGTGCATGCAGAGGAGGAAGATGGGCAGGACAGAGGACACCTGTGACCCTGAGGCTGCCTTTGGATCAGCAGGCACTGCCCCAGTACGAAAGGGTCATGATCCACTGCAGCCTGCACTGGATTCTGTTCATCCCACTGCCCAGGACTTTTTGTCCATGAGGTTCTGCAGCATCCTATGCACCCAAGTTAAGAACTGCACCAGTATCTGGTACGGATGTGGGGAAGGCAGGGGAGATTGTGTTGGCACCAGCTCTGGCTGCTCAGAGGGGGCTGAGCTCAAGGCTGGCTCTGGTGCTGGCGTGGCTGTTGCAGCTGGCTGTGGAGTGACAGTACAGCAGCCTGACTCTGTTGGTGCTGGCTCTGGCTGTTCAGAGGGGGTTGTGCTGAAGGTTTGCTCTGGCATTGGAGTGGCTGGTGCAGCTGGCTGTGGAGTGACAGTACAGCAGCCTGACTCTGTTGGTGCTGGCTCTGGCTGCTCAGAGGGGGTTGTGCTGAAGGTTGGCTCTGGCGTTGGAGTGGTTGTTGCAGCTGGCTGTGGAATGGGAGTACAGCAGCCTGACTCTGTTGGTGCTGGCTCTGGCTGTTCAGAGGGGGTTGTGGTGCAGCCTGGCTCTGGAGTGGCTGTTACAACTGGGTACAGGCCCATCTGGACCAGGATCCAGTTGTAGAAGTGCTGAGTGGAGGTGTAGACTCCAAGCCATTTCGCTCTGGCACAGCCTTTTGCCCAGCTGGTCACTCCAACAAGCCAGAAGTGGCTGGCACTGTTATCTTTGCACACCAGAGGCCCTCCACTGTCACCCTGCAGCAGAGGAAAGAGGATTAGGGTGCTGCTGGGTGGCTGCTGTCAGCACTGGAGCCTTGCTTCCCTCTTGCAGCCCCTGCCACAGCTGTGCTCCTGGCACAGAAAAGCTCTGCTCAGGTGCTGGAGTCTCCAGAACCTCAGCTGGGAACGGGCTGGGCGTCTGTGAAGGCCCCCTCTTGTATCTGCACAGTGATCCTGGATGTGCAGAGCATGGATGATCCAGCATCTGGACCTTTGGGCTGCTGAGAGCACTGGCTGGGCTTTCTGGGCAGAGGGCCAGGCCTCGGGAACACGGGCACTGGGCAAGGAAACTCCAGCAGTGGTGGGGTGGGGAAGTGATCTGCCAGGCAAAGCACATGCTGGCTGTGTTTGCAGGGTGCTGCTGGCAGCCCTCGTACCTGGCAGGTGTTGATGCCCCCCCGGGGGGAGCCAGCACACAGGTTGTGGCTGTGGATGGTCCCCGCGTACCAGCGGCTGCTGTTCACTATCCGGATGTCCACCAGACGCACCCTGGCTTCCTGCAGGACATCCCCCTGAGCTGTGAGCACAGGAAGCAATGAGCACCCAGCAGCTCCCTGCTGCTTCTACTCCTCTCTCTGGGGGTGAAGTCCTTCCCTAGTGTCGCCCTGGTTTTACAGGGCCCCATAAGTTGTAACACTGTAACTGTAGTTTCCCATGCTTGTTCTGTGAACATGGTCCTTGTTTTTCTTAACTGGCTGGGATTGTTTTGCACTTGTGGAATTGTTTTTCATTCCTTTCCCTGAGGTGGAGAAAAATGATTGACCATGTCTTTGTCCTGTAAACCTTTAGGGGTGTGGACCCCTTTCACCAATCCTTGACTGTCCTTAGAAACATATAAAAATAAGTAAATAAAGAAGGGCAGGACTTTTGGTCGGTCCTGCCTGGAAAATCCACTGCTGCTCTGAGACCCACGTGTTTCTTCTGTTGCCAGCTGAGCAACACCCTAGGGCTTGGCTTTGCCTCTGGAGTAGCTGTTGAAGTGCTGTGTCCTTTCTGTCTGCCCATGGGGAGCAGGCCAGGCCCACCTCTCCAGGGGCACACATCCTACTGCCTGGCTTTGATCTCTGCTGCCAGAAAACCCAACCTATCTCTCCAGTTAACCCAGTCTGCCCTCAGGGCACGGACCCTTTTTGGGAGCTCACCTTTAGCACTGGCAGAAGCCCAGCCAGCAATGTAGCAGGTTTTCAGCTGTGACACGGTGAGCGAGGCGTTGGGCACGCAGGCGAGCTGCACGTAGTCACTGCACTGCACGGGCTGGTCCAGCTCCAGCAGGGCGATGTCGTTCTGCTGCGAGGCAGCCGTGTAGTGCTGGTGGATCAGCAGCTGCTTCACGTGGCGCACCTGCACCTCGGGGCCCAGGTGGCTCAGCTGGGTGGCCCCGATCAGCACCCGCCACTTGGTGATGTTGCTGCAAGAGAGAGGGGGTGAGAGGGAGCAGAGCCACGTGCTGCTGATGCCTCAGATTTTAGCTTTTGTGTTTTTTGTGTATTTGTGATCCTGCAGTTCTAAACTCCATGCAGAGTGTGAGCTGCTGCTTTCCCATTTGGGTCAGACACAACAATTCCTCTCCAGGCCTGGCAATCAAGGCCACCTGAGTGTCCCAGGCCTTGAGAAATGGAAACAAAAGTGACTTGGGGGGAGCAAACTTGGGGTAAATGACTTCATTAGCTGAAGCTGTAATTGGGAGATTCACCCCCAATGTGCAAATGGACCAAACTTATCAAAGTGTGAAAACCTGTGACCTGCTGTCCATTTTTGGGGGGCTTCGTCTGCCCAAAATGTACCTGAAGGCCCTTCAATAAATAGAACTGCTTTTTATTCTCTGAATTTTGTCTGGCCTCTGTTTCTAGGTAGTCCCAAAAAGTCATCACTGTGGCAGCTCAGCAGTTCCCCGCCTTCTCCTTCCCAAGGCAGAGAGGAAAGCAGAGCACTGGAGAGTGTAACTGCCCTGGCAAGCCTTAGGCTCTGGGAATGCCACGCTGGAGGCTGCTGGGATCAGTGGCACCAGCCCAGCCCTGTGAGCAGCCTCTCAGCTGGGCTCTGCAGTGCTGAGGCACTGGGCACACTGCAAGGAGACAGGAGGGGAGCAGTGTGGTGCTGCAGGCTGGGCAGCTGTCTGTGTGCTGGGGATACCCTCATTCCTTGCTCCTCCTTACCTGGCCTGGAGGAAGCAGTGGGCTGCTGTAAGGACCCACTGTGGGCTGATGAGGGACCCTCCACAGGTGTGGCCAGTGCCTATTTTCCTGGGATCCTGGATGCTGACAATCCAGGGCCAGGCCCCTGGCTGGGCCCCTGAGCCAGCCAGGGTGGTGTAGTCAGCAGGAATGGAGTCGTAGCCAGCAGCCATGGGCCGGAGCCCGCAGCTCCCACTGCAAGCACAAAGCCATCACTGCCCTGCCCACAGCTGCTCACGCTGCCCCAGCACCTGGGGGGCTCCCACCTGGGCTCTGGGGTGTGACAACAGGGCACAAGCACCCTCCCACAGCCTGGGGCCGTACCTGCAGGTGTCCCAGGTGCCATGTGCAGCCCTGTACGCAGCCAGCAGGATGAGGAGATAGAGCAGATTCATCCCTGTCAGCTGCAAGAAACAACAGCTTGTCTGTTCCAGTGCAGCCACTGAGCCGAGTGCCTGCAGCAGCTGCACTGCCTGGGGCACCTGGGGCTGATGTCACAGAGTGGGGGGTTCCAGGTTCTGGGCACGGTGCCCTCCAAGGGCAGGGAAGCACAGAATGGTTTGGGTTGGAAGGGACCTGCAAGGTCACACAAGACAAAAGGGGTCCCGTGCTTGGCACCTGCAAAACGATGCTGTGGGCAGACAAATCTGGCACAAAGGGAGAGTCATTGCAAAGGGAGTGTTTGGTCAGAGAGGGTGCTCAGAGACACCACAGGATGGAGAAATCTGGCACATCAGGGGCTAGGAAGGAGTGATACCATGTGCCAAGAGCTTGGGGGAATGCATCAGTGGAACAAACCTGGGAAACTCCTGAGCGTGGCAAGAGGAATTGCTGACTGCAGCAGAGAGTGTGAGAGGCTGACAGGAGTTTCAGTGCCCGGAGGAAGCCCTTCTGAGCCTGCTTAAACATTTCCCATGTCTGGAGCAGGCTGAGTACTACAAATGCCTCAGTGCTGCCTCTCTCTGGGGGCTGGCACTGGCAGTCGTGGCTGCAGGACACGAGGGGCTGACATGGAGAGTGTTCCTGCAGTCACTGCCGTGCTTTGGGAATGCTGTTCCACAGCCTGGTGTTCCCACGTGCTGCTCACTCCCCTCTCCCCTTCCTGCTCTGGTGGGCTTGAGAGGAGAACTGGAGGCACAAAAGGTAGAGACAAGAACAATACACTGGAAGCAGCAATGAAATAAGAAAATGAACAGTAGCAGCAGCAATATTAATGATGGAGTGTACAAAGGAGTGGAACAATTCACATGCAACTATCCACCCCACGGAGCCTGGCAATACCTGACCAGCCTGCCATGGCCCACAAGGGACTTCTTGCCCTCTGTTTTTCCCCAGAAAATGGTGTGAGGTGATGCAGAATAACCTCCAGGTCCTGGCTACTGCAAAAATGTACCCCATCCTGGCCAGAACCAGGACAGCCACCTTCACCATCTGCCACACAGCTTTGGGGTCTGTGCCAGAGGCCCTGGGTCTCTGCATGCCAGGGAGGGCACTCACCAGGGACTGGCAGACTCTGGATGAGCTCCTCACCTCTCACTGTGACCCTGGTTTTCCTCATTTTATGGCATGGAAGAACACAAGTCCAGCTCCTGCCAGTGTCTTCTCTGGAAACCCTCCGTGCTTTGATTTTTTCCTGCAGCAGCTGGGAGGAGCAGTGGGAAACCCCAGGGCTGTGTGTGAAGGTGCCTCCTGCAGCTCCTCCCCTGAGGTGCCCCAGCAAGGCTGGGCTGTGGCAGCAGTGCTGCCCTGGCCTTACCACAGCTCACCCAGAACATCTGGGAGCTCCTCCCTCCCCACTCACACCCCCCTGCCCTGCCCTGCTCACCCCACAGAGGGGCTACCACACTTCCCAGTTTGGCAGCCCTGCTATCACACTGCTGACTGCAATGGGCTGAGCCTGGGGCAGCTTTGGCATCAGCTCCGTGCCTCAGCACACCCAGGCTCCCTGCTGACACCTGGGCTCATCCCTGCAGCTCTCTGTCCTCCACAGAGAGCTGGCTGGAAAAAATCATCCTCCAGAAAGGACACAGGGCACAAGGCTGGGGGTCAGCAGCACCACAGGAGAGCTCAGCAGGGTCAGCAGCACCACAGGACAGCTCAGCAGGGCCAGCAGCACCACAGCACCACAAGAGATCTCAGCAGGGTCAGCAACACCACAGCACCACAGGAGAGCTCAGCAAGGTGCCCTGGGGACAGCCAGGCCAGGCAGGGGGGTGGGGGAGCACAGGGCTCCACTGGAGCAGCCACATCGTACAACAAAAGAAATACAGCTAAATAAATGCTGGGGTGAAACACAGCAGTGCTGGGACTGCTCTATTCAGCAAATATCAGTTACAAGGAGATTTACAGATGTACTGGGCCCATCTGGGAGCTGGGGCTCCTGCTGGAAAGCTTCAGGCTCGAGGCTGCAGTTGTGTAATTCCTGAAGCAGAGATGCTCACCTGCCTCTCTGTGATTCTGAGAGCTCACAGATGGAGTGGCCAGGGACCAGTGGACTGGCAAGCAGCTGGCTGGATGGATGGAGAGACCTCATTTCTGGCTAACTGAACCCATTTCTGCCTCTCATCCACAAACTGCTGCATCAGGTGCAGGCAGTTCTCTCTACACTGCCCACACTGGTGAATGCAGCTGCCTCAACACCTTTAAATCTTCCTTTTTTTGTGCTTGATGCTCTCCTGGGACCCCACGGCAGAATGAAGTTTCATTTCAGCTGCAGGGGTGGCACCTTCACCACGTGCTGCCCTCCTGGGGCAGGAGGGGCTGGCACATCAGGGAGTGAAGCAGGAGCACAGCAGAGCTGGAGGCTCCCAGTTCCCAGCAATGGCTCCAGGGGCAGGGAACAGGGTGGAGAAGACAAGGATGGGGCAGATCAGAAGGACCTGGGGAGCTCAGAGAGGTCTCCAAGGGGAAGAGGCTGTGTCTGAAAGGCCTCACTTTCCTGGCCAGCTTGGCAGGTTTAACAGGTTTGTGTGGAAACAGGACAGGGACACATTGGCATGGTGGGTACTGGCTTATTCCTGACCTGGGCTCTCCAGGGGGACATTTGCTGTTTCCTCAGAGCCTTTTAACATGAGATGAACTTCACTTTGTCTCCCCAAGCTCGTGTCCAGCCTGTCCCATGGCTCTGGGAAATGCTGAGCTCTGCTGTGCTCC
>VZTZ01046103.1:50056-65137 GCA_013400955.1 Drymodes brunneopygia | reverse complement strand
AAAGGGCACCCCTGAAGCTGGGACAGCAACCCCAGGGATGGCCCAGAGCTGATCCAGGCTGGGGATTCCAACAGCTTTCCTTGAATTCCTCCCCATGGAAAGGCTTCCCGCTGCAGGCTGTGCCCAGGCAGGTGCTGGCACACCCTGGCATCGCTGTGCCCACGGCTGGACCTGGATCTGCCAGCGTGGGGCTGGGAGATCCCTGGGATGGCAAAGCCTGTGGTCCCTGGGGTGGAGGGAAGCTGCAGATCTGGATGAGGCTCCAGATGCAGGGAATGTGCCCTGGCTCCTCCTGTGGCAAAGGAGGCAGTGAAAGGTGCAGTGGCCCTGCTGAGGGAGGTGGCACAGCCAGTGGCATCAGCCAGCTCTCCAAAAAAGGGGCTCTGCAAAGCTGCTGGGCCCTGGTGCAGGGCCATGGCTGAGAGACCTTGCTCCACAGCAGCCTCTCAGTGATACACTCAATGAAAATGTTCATCAGCTCCTCAAGGGAAAAGCAAAAGGTTTCTGGGTGCCCTGTGGGCACAGCCCTGCTGTGGGGAGGAGGATGAGCTGGCACAGGGCTGGGTGCTGGTCAGTGCCCGAACCCAGCTGTCCTGGCACAGCCAAACCACAGCCTTGGAGGAGAGAGGGAATGGCCAGACATCCCTCAGGCTCCCCGTGTGCCCAGAAGCCCTGAAATGTCCAGGAGTTGTTATTCTATTTTTTCCTTTCTCCAGACTAAAATGTGGTAAAATTGCACCTTTCTGAAAAGCTGTTCTCACGCGCGTGGTAGCGCACGGTCACCGAGCTGCGGTGACACAGCTCCTCTCATCCTCCCAAATCCATCTTTTTTCCCCTCTTTATGAGCCTGGACCAGCTGGAAACTGGCTGGGCTCAGGCTGAGGGACTGGACAGGGGCTGTGCAATGGGCAGAGGGTGGAGATTGGAGGGCAGCTCCTGCTGGAGCAGCAGGGAGGAGGATGCTGAGCTCCTCACACCAGCCCTGGTGCTGCCTGTAGCTGCATTCACACCCAAATCCCATTTACCTTTTAAATCCCACCATCTAATTCAGCCTCAGAGCCTTTTCCTTTCCTCCTAAGTAAAGCCAAGTGAGACAGTCCCTGTTTTTCTCAACAAGGTCTCATCTACAGCTGAGACCCAGCGTGCAGGCAGCTGGGAGCTGTGCTGGGAAACCTGCAAAAGCAGGAATAAAAACAGATAAAATCAGCACATTCAGTCCCCAGAAAAAAAAGGTGAGCCTGATGGGACTGGGTCAGGAATGAGATTCTCACCAGAGCCTCCAAAAAATCCCCATGGTAGGGCAGGAGGAAGGCTGAGCCCTGCCACAGCAGCGGCTGCAGGGAAGGTCTGGCACAGGTGACAGTCAGGACAGGGTGACACGGCAGCTGTGCCACCTGCCAGGAGGGCAGAGCAGAAGGCAGGGTGTGTGCCTGGAGGTGACAAACCCCTCACTGCAGGATCCCAAGGCAGGATTGCAGCCCATCCAAGCACCCCTGTGGTCCACAGGCTGCAGTTTATGGCTTCAGAAGGCAGCAGGGCAGTGCCTGAGCTGCCCCTCGCAGCTCCCTGCAGCTCCAGCACTGCAGGGGCTGCCCGGGCTCTGGGGGGGCTTGTGCCACCCCAGGGCAGCTCCCTGGCTCTCAGCCTCCACGGCCAGGAGTCCCTGCTCTGCCACAGAAAGAAAAAGCTGCTTTATCTAAGCCCAGCTTCTCCACGTCCCCACGAGCCTGTTCACGGGGACACAACCCCAACAAGTGACAAGCTGGCTGTGCCACTATTTGGCCGGAGCTAATTCTCCTTACATGACATTCCCAGACCACTTCTGCCCACTTGGAACCCTCCAGCTGGGCCTCGTCCCAGTTCTGCTCCACCACAGCACAATCCCCTGGCAGCAGCCCAAGAGCTGGCGGGTTTTAGGGTCGGGAAGCCCAGTGGCACCTGGCACTACCCAAGTGGCAACCTCCCCACGCCGACCCGCCCCACGGCGAGCCTCCCCCGCGGCGGGAGGAGGGGAAAAAAAGAGCCTTTTTGCACGGGGAAATTTCTCATTTGCAGCTGGCTCGGCATCGCCCGGACCAGCCGTGCCCGCGGGCCCCGCACGACGCTCAAGCTTCGCTCCCTGAATTGTGCCCTAGCAGTCAAATAAGGAAACACAGATAACGAGCCACTTGATAACGACTGACCAGCACGATAACCCAGAAGCAGGGACGGAAAGGCGTGGGTTTTGCTAGCGGCGTTCCCCCGGGCTGCAGCCCCCGACGGGCGGGCGCTACGGGCGGTAGATTTTAATCACATCTTTGATGACCCGTCGGCAGATGGGGCAGCAGGCGTTCAGCTGCTTCTTCAGCTTAAGACCACAGGTGTTGCAGAGGCACATGTGTCCGCAGGTGTAGATCACCGTGTCCACCTCGCTGTCAAAGCACACGGTGCACTCCCCGTTCTTGCTGCTCGATGGCTCCGGAGGGGAGAAGACAGGAGAGATGGGCGGGCTCAAAGGGGAGCTGGGGGCGGTCACTGTGAGAAAAATGGAATGAGGTCGTTTAGTCAGTGCGATGGGGCAAAGCTGACGCTGTAACACGCTGAAGTCATTTTTAAGGCTCTCCTTAGTCATTGCCAGGTTCTTTGGCCAAACAAATCCCAGTGCATCCCAGCCAGCAGCAGCCAGAGACTGTTCTCCCTTTTCTACACGTGGGGCAAGTGACACATTCATGTGTTTTTTGAACACTTGTAGGGATGGTGATTCCACCTCTTGCCTGGGCAGCTTGTTCGATACCTGACCAGCCTTTCCATAAAGAGATTATTCCTTATATTCAAATGAAACCACTCCTGGTGCAACTGGATGCTGTTTCTTCCCATTCTGTCCCTGTTCCCCGGGAGCAGAGCCTGACCCCACTGTCCCCTCCTGTCAGGGACTTGTGCAGAGCCAGAAGGGCTCCCCTGAGCTTCTTTTTCTCCAGGCTGAGCCCCTTTCCCAGCTCCCTCAGCTGCTCCTCCTGATAGGACTGAATTCTCCAGACTCTTCCCTGGACACACTCCAGCCCCTCAATGTCTTTCTTGTCATGAGTGGCCCAGAACTGGACACAGCACTCCCAGTGTGACCTCAGCAAGTGCCCAGCACAGGGGACAGTCACTGCCCTGGTGCTGCTGGCCACGCTGGTGCTGATACAACCCATGCACAGCCCTTCCTCAGGCAATGAAAACCTTCCCAGCACTGTTTGCTTCCCTGGCAGGAGAGGTGACACCCCCAGGAGCTGAGGGCTGGCTGTCCTTACCCAGAGAGGACTCAGAGGCTGATGAGGACCTGTTGACACTGAAGGCCATGTCCGAGTCGCTGTCGTACTGGGAGCCACCGGGGGATCCTGAGGGAGACACCGTCACCGGGCTGGACTGCACCGTGCCTGGGGACACAGGAGAGAGCTGAGCCCAGTCACCAACTCCAGCCAAACCCCCTCAGCCTGCTGAGCTGCTCCCACCCCACCTGCACAGGGCAGGTCCAGCTGCTGAGTTAATGCTGCCCCTATTAATGATACAGGTCAAGATTTTGGATGTGACCTCATTAATGAGGCCTGTTCAGCTTCAGTGAAACAAGCACTGAGTTATCCAGTATTTATTTGCCTTTCCACAGCCCCACAGTCCCACTCTCCCCAGCAGCAGAGGGCTCAGGTTGTGGCTGTCCCACTGTCAGCTGGGAAAGGGCATTGCTTTGGATGAAGAAAACTTTATAAAGCCATTAACATCTGCTTTTCTGATGGAATTCCTAACAGGAGGGAAGGAGAAAGGCTGGAACTGGTCCCCAGCAATGGATCAGAAGTGCCAGCTGATCCCCGAGCTGTGGCAGTGCTTCAGGAGCAATTACTGTCCAAGATTAAACCAGAGCTGTGTTCACAAAAACCTTCATCCTCACCAAGGCAGGAGTTTAATACCTGTTGGCTGGAATAGGGGGTTTTTAAAGAATTCCTTCTAAAAACAAACCCACTGAAAAAACAGCTGTCCCCCACAGCCATCTCTGTCTAAAAAGATTCCCTTTTTAAAACAAACCCACTGAAAAAGCAGCTGCCCCCAACAACCACCCGTGTTTATAAAGATTCCCTTTTAAAAACAAACCCACTGGAAAAGCAGCTGCCCCCCACAGCCATCCATGTTTATAAAGATTCATTTTAAAAACAAACCCACTGAAAAAGCAGCTGCCCCCCACAGCCATCCCTGCCTCCCTGCCTGCTGCTTGTTTTATCTCTCAAGTCTCATCCTTTCCTGGGGGAATCATAGAGGCTGCACACATCTCTGTGACAGGTACCACATTTTATCACTCCTGTTTGCAAACACAAGGAGCTTCACCCTCACACCAGTGAACACTGTGAGTGCAAACCCAGAGCTCTGGTTGTGGCCCAGGAAGCTTCCCCAGCCAGGTGCTTGGTTATCCTTTTTTTTTTTTTTTTTGGCTGCCCTTACCCAGGATTTTGAGCTGGTTGATCACACCGTGGATCGTAAAAAACACCCAGAGGGACTGGGAGGTGTCCACGCACATGAGCATCCCCCGGCTGACCCCGTTGACCCCGTGGTGCACCTCTCCATTGGGCAGGACCATGAAGCTGAGGATGTCACCGCTGTTGAGGACGGGGAACGCCCGATAAACCACCCAGTACTCCTTACGGTCCAGGAGAAAATCCGGATCCGCCGGGAGCTCGTTTGTCCGCAAAGTGCTCGGATCACACGAGGTGATGCCGAACGACAGGGCCCCGTAGTAGGGCAGCCCCAGGTGTCCAACTTCCACAAAGAGGCTCTCCCCGATGTGCAAAGGCCGGTCAGAGAACACCAAAGTCCTATTGCTCTCCTGCCAGTTGGTGCAGGCCACCATCCTGTCCTGGGAAAAGGTGACGTCGGGGCCGCGCGTGGGGTGGAAGCGCAGGTCGGTGTCCAGGAAGGCCGGGACTCCCTGGGCGTGCTGCCGCCGGTTGGGGCAGCAGGGGATGATGTGGTTGTCGGTCCCAAGTCCTGGCACCCGGCTCAGGTTCAGGTTTGCGATTTTGGCCACCACTTGGTTGTTCTCGAGCTCATTGTTGTTGAAGTTGGCCGAGTCGTGGTTGCTCTGGGGAAGGCAGGTGCTGAGCCGGGCGGTGCTGAGCCGGGCAGTGGTCATGGTCTCTGCAAACATGCTGTCTGTGAGAGAAACCCAGGCACAGAGGAGTTAATCAAGAGAAAACTGCCTGCTTTGATGCTTACAGTCATTATTGCAGCCTGCAGGCTCTGTTCCTCTGAAAGGAAAATGCAGCCACGGGTCAAGCACTAATGAACAGCTCCTGGTGCAGAGTCACGCGTGGAGCAGGCAGGGGAGCGGCTGCACCTTGGCACCAGCCAAGGAAAAACAAGTGTTCCAAAAACTCCTGTGATCTGGGAGTTCCCTGCTCTGGGGAGCTGGGAAAAGCTATAAAGCAGTGTGGTGCTACAGCTTTCCAAAGAGAAGGGTCTGACAGCTTTGAGGTAAAAAAAGAAAACTTCTCAATATTTTGTTGTCCCAAGGTCTTGCGCAACACAAATCCACAAGTGGTGGGTGAAGGACCACAAGGATGAATGGATATTGTTTCCACACTCCTTGTCACTGCCTTACACCTGTGTCCAGGCACAGGTGTGTCCCAGAGAGGTCATTTCAAGCCTCATCTCTCAGGGGTGTTCACAGCCCTGCAGAGGTTTTGAATGGAGAGTTTGTCACAAAAGCTGCTTCCTGCAGGTGTTAGGAAGCTTTTGCAGTAGAAGGTTGTTTTCCCTTTCCACAGCAAAGGGAAAGTCAGGATGTTGATCCTTAATTAATTTGCCAGGTTTTCACTTGGGTCATGCTAGGCTTGGGGATGATGTGGGGGTGTGGGAAAGTTGGGGATGTTTTTCCTTCTACCTCCTGCCCTGCCTGGGGCAGCCTGGACACTTCACTCTGAAGGGTTTAATCCACTGAGCAAAGTCAAAACGTGTGGAATTTAAGTCTGTGTGAACAACTCCTGGTCTTCCCAGAGATGGAGAGGGGTAAAGCAGCCCAGCACCAACACTGCCTGCTCCTTGGAGGAGAGCATCCCCAAGCTTTTGGCAAAGGAGGAAAAACACCCAAATGCACCCAGCTGCTGCAAAGCAGAACCTGCCTCACTCAGAAGCCCAGGCTGGAGTGGGCACTGGGGTGGGCTGATGGCTGGAGCAGCTCCTTCTCAGCCAGCACAGGCAAGAAATACTCCCACACAGGAGTCAGACACATCCACACTTCATGATGGATGTTCCATCCCTGGAAGTGTTCAAAGCCAGGTTGGAACAACCTGGGATAGTGGAAGGTGTCCCTGCCCAAGGCAGGGGGGTGGAATGAGATGATCTCTAAGGTCCCTTCCAGCCCAAATCATTCTGTGATTCGTGATGCTGAAAGATGCATTTTGTGCCTCAGAACTGGAGCTGCATTTCACAATTTTCTCAGCTCACAACATTTTGGGAGGAGGAGGCAGAGACAAGCACATCCTCTATGACACCACCACTCAAGCAATGAGTTTGGGTCCCCTGGTGCCCCAGCTGGCTGAGCATGGCCCTGATTCCTGGAGCAGTTTGTGGGGTTTGGTATTTTAATTAAAAAAACCTCCCATCAGAGTACAGGTGCTCTCAGCCTGAATCTTTCACTGGGAACTCTTGGATGCTGCAGGCAGGACTGGGGGTTGGAGGGCAGAAAGAAGCTGCGTTTTGTTTTTCAAACTCCAATTTAATGAGGAGAAAGGAGAGCCCTGGTGCAGCAGCTGCCTTGGCCAACACTGCAAACACTCCTTTCCCTCTGTGATGAGCACAAGAGGCTGGAGTGTGGCGCAACTGCAATTACAGGACAAGCTGCTGGTGAGGTTTAATTACACATTTGAGGCACAGCAGACGGGGGGAAAGCGCTGTTTATGTGTGGCCTCCTCGCCTGGAAGATAATTGGCACCGTTCAGAGGGATGTGTGATGGAGCTGCCTGCCCTCTGGACTCGCCATCCCACAGCTTCTCCCTGGTGCCAGCTCCGTGCCAGGCTGGCAGCTCCATCCCCTCGGGCAGGTGCAGCTGGCTTTGGCTGTTCAAACTCCATCAGCTCCGAGGAGCCTCCGGGAAAGGGCAGCTCTCTTGGATTTTAAAAGTGCTCCCCGTGGTGTAGCCCAGTCCAAACACTCCATCTAACGCTGAATTCATTAGGAATTTCAATGCTCTAAAAGGCATGAAAGGAAAATCATTCCACGGCCATCAGCTGGGCTCGATAATGGGAACAGATTCTTCCCCTCCTGCAGCCCTCCCTAAGGATGAGGCTGTAAATCAGCCAGATTCCACGTCATTCCAGGGCTCTGAGTGATGTCCCTGTGCCAGGGAAGGGTCACGATGCAAACACAGCCCCTCAGACTGCCAGCCTGGGTGGGACCATGGCCAAGAGCAGAGAGAGGGGCTGGAGAAGGGCTCCAGGAAACTCTTGGGCAATTACTGGTGGTTTTCCAATGGACTGGCAGTAACTGGCAGCTGGGAAAGAACAAAGTCAGAACTGGTCCTTTCTGTCTCCTCAGTCCCTGGGACCTTGCCCCATGTTTTTCCTTGCCACAGCAGCACATCCAGCTCAAGAGAAAGCTGAGTGAAATTACAGGTAAAGATTTCCATTTATCCCTTCCCATAATGTGCAGCCTTAAGACTTTCCATCACTGCCATCTCTGGAATACATCACTTTCTGCATCCCTACTGCTGGCAGGAGAAAGATGATTAATTGGAGGCACAAAACCAACAGCAAATTAATTTTCTTAAGCGCCCTATAGAAACCATCAGGGAGATCATGTGTCGTCCTGGTTTTTGCAGTGTTCTATGTTTTTACTTCTGTAGTAGAATTTCTCATGCATTTTCTATAAACATAGTCCTTGTTTTCGTAACCGACCTAGATTGTTTTAAACTTCTGAATTGTTTTTATTCCTTTCTCCTAAAGCGGAGAAAGATGATAGACTATGACATTATCCTGTAAAATTGTAGAGGTAGTAACCTCATTAACCAATCCACAATTGTCTTGAGAAAGATATAAAAACAAGAGAATAAAGAAAGGCAGGCCCTTTTTCTGGTCCTGCCTGGTGTAGTCCTAACCTGCTGCTAAGAAGTCTACGTGTTCCTTTCGTGTCCGACAGCGTGACAATCATGCATCTTTCCTACACAACCAGAACAAGCAGCCCAAACAGGCCCAAAGACACACTCACCTAGAATTTGCACTTCGTGGGTAATTCCATAGACGTCTATGAGGGCCCAGAGAGGCCCGGACACTTTAATACCACAGTGAAACAAGATGGGCTCCTCGTCGTTAATACTGTAGAACACTCTGCCGTGCCTGTCCACCCAGAAGGCCAAGATATTGTCCCTGACCGCGAACCTCTCGGGCAGAGCCTTGGCCCAGTAGCCGGGGCGGGTGACGAGGTCGGGGCAGGCGTACTTTGGTATCTCCTCGGAGCTCATCTGCGACGGGTCGTGGATGGTGAAGCCGAAGCGCAGGGCCCCGCTCCAGCCGTGGTGCACGGCCACCAGCTTGAGGCGCACCTTCTCGTACAGGTGGATGGGCCTGTTGGTGAAGGTGACGCCATTGCAGAAGCTGTTCCTGCGCGTGGCCTTGCGCGAGTGCGCGTCCAGCCGCACGTTCTTGCCCTTGGCCTGCGAGTGGAAGCGCGGCGGCTCCGCGATGGCCAGCACCGAGCGTCTCTCATGGCTGCTGTTGGGCAGGCTGTAGTAGGGCCGGCTGGACACCGAGCGGGCCTGGTGGCTCGTGTCTGCGAAAAGGACAGAGGACATGTGTCAGCAGGGCTTGGCCTGAGAGAGAGGTCTAGGCCCGAGAGAGGTCTAGGCTGAAGAGAGGTCTAGACCTGAGAGAGGTCTAGGCCCGAGAGAGGTTTAGGCCCGAGAGAGGTCTAGGCCTGAGAGAGATTTAGGCCCAAGAGAGGTCTAGGCCCGAGAGAGGTTTAGGCCTGAGAGAGGTCTAGGCCTGAGAGAGGTTTAGGTCCGAGAGAGGTTTAGGCCCAAGAGAGGTGTAGGCCCGAGAGAGGTTTAAGCCCGAGAGAGGTTTAGGCCCAGCCAGGTGTGATTTGCACCTCTCTCCTAAAACCCAAAATACTTCACCTTAAAACACCACGCTTAGCCATAACCTGCTCTTTGCTGTCCCAGTTTGGCCCCCACCTTTCTGCAAAAACATTAGGCAGCTTCCCTTCTAAACCCTGCAAAGCTGGGTGGGAAGGAACCTCCTTTGTTCCCATCAGATGCTTCCGATTGCCCTCGGAAAAGCTCAACACCTGCGGCCCCGAGTTTCCTCCTCGCACAGCAAGTGCTGTCAGCTCACACGGTGGCCACACACAGGAGCTCTGAGGATTGTGGCTGTTAAAAACCACAGATTCTTGAGGTGAGCATGGATTTGCGGAGATTTTTGGGGGGCATGCAGCCACCAGCTCCTCTGTGCCCTGATTTTGTAATGATGAACAGGAAATTTTGACCGACACAAATAATCCAAGACATTCAGCAGCTGGAGCACCTCTGCATCATCAGACTGTTCTTCCTAAACCTTCAACCCTGGCAAATTCAGGAACATTTCATCCTGCACAGCCTTGCCTTTACCCAGAACCTCCCATCCTTTATAAATGATGATTGTTTTCAGCTTCACAGCACCGCAGATGGCACAGCAATCCTGCCATCCTCGTTCTGCAGATGGGAGAAGGAGAATTGATGGGTGAGATCTTGCAGCATTTAAAGTCAATAGCAATTCTGAGAGCGATTTCAAGAAAAGCAGATTTGGGGCCTGAAGTGAAGTTCACACAGGCATGAAAATGAAAAAAAACGCTCAACTTTGAATCTTAAACCTTAGCTAGAAGCTCCCTGAGATGAAGACAATGCCTTTTGGATATCCCTGAGCATGTGGGGACTTGCTCTATGTCCCGGGCTCCCACCACCACCACGGTGTTCCAGGGAATTCGGTCTCCCCATTCCCCACCCACTCCACCTCTCCTCCTCTCTCTCTCTCTGCACCTGGCTTTGTAGATTTTTTTAAAGCAAAAATGGAACACATCCTGCACGCCCAAAGCCATCCTGTTAAATATAAACCCCCATCACATGCTCACATCCATCCTGAACCCTTTTTGCCACGTTTGAAGCTTCAGCAGCCGCCTGCCAGGCCCTTCCTTCAAGCTGCTTCCTCCCTGTGTGCAACCCCAGGCTTCGCTTCGTGACAAGGAGAGGATTTTCTGGCGTTTTCCTCTGTTGGAAAAAAAACCCACCAGAAGATCCTGGGAACTCAGCTGGGCGAGCTGGCAGGGGGGCTGCAGTGGTGGCAGCTTTTTCCGCAAGCAAAACCAGAGCAGACAGGGCAGCGAGAGGCTGGGACCTGCACTGAGGCACTGAGCAAAGAGAAGAGAGAGATCTGAGCACAGGATTAGCCCTTCAAATCAGGCATCTGTGACAGGAGTCAAAGGGCTGTGAAGGCAAAAAAGCTCCTGTTTGCAGCAAGATAAAAATAACAATCAGAAGGTGTTTTGTCTCTTGGTTTGTCCTGCACGTGACAGTGGCTGTGCAATGGTTAATCCTGTCACACACCAGTGGAAATTTTCACATCCTTGCCCTCACACCAGTGAGGGGAGGGTGCCAGTTCCATGCCAGGGCTGTGGAAAGAACCCTGGAGCAGATGGAGAAGGGAAAATGCTGCCCAGGTGTTCAATCCCCCTGCCCAGCACAGCACCTCTGCTCCCAACAGCACCCCCAGCACAGGAGGCTTCCCCAGGCAGGGCCATTTCTTTGTGTATTTCCAGCATAAATCCCATTCCTTGCCTGCTGAGGAGCTGAAATGCAGAAATGGCAGCTCCCAGCACAGCCCACCCGTGCCTCATGTGGGTGCTGCTCCCTGTGTGTGCCTGTCAGTGCTCCCAACAAACCCTGCTGCTGCAAAGGGAGCGTGGATTGGGGGTTCTGAGCAGGGGTGAACCCTGAACCCTCTCCTGGCCTTGCCTCCCCACACAGATCCCCATTTTCCATCTGGATTCACAGAGCTTTTGTGCTGTTCAGGTGGCACCTGGGTCCAGCAGAGCTGGGCCAGATCCTGAGGGGCTGCTGTGGGACTGGGTGGGCTCAGTGCCACCTCACACCCTGCCTGGCTGGGCGACAGAGAAACCCTCATTTTACACCCCACTGAGCTGCTTTTTGTTTCTAAAATGGTTAAAAACAACCCCCCTGTTGTTGCAAGTGCCGTGGCCTCAATGTCCCCACATTGTCCAGGAGGAAGGAGGGAAGAGAGATTTTGTTCTCCTCTCTGCTATCCCCCAAAATCCCCTCTTTTCCAATCCCAGTGCAGCACCAGCCTTCCTCCCACAGCCCCCTGATGGAGAAAAGGCTCCTGCGAGGGATGTGATGCCCCCGGGCACTGCACCCAGGCAGGTTCTTCTCATGCCCCTCTGAGAAGGCAAAGAGCACCGAGGTGGCAGTGCCAGTGCCACCAGCACGAGTGACAGGACAACAATGACACTGGCACCCACTTCAAACACGGCTTTGCCAGAGGGGGACTCGGGGTCGAGCGCTTTTTGTTTTGTTTTGTTTCGTTTTTTAAAAAAAACAAAAAAACAGGAAAGCATATTGTGGCTAAACAATAGGAAAAGCTGCCGACGGAAATGAATGGATAATTTATTTATAACTCTGTTCTCCCCTTCACATGAACACCTGCCGGGGGAATAAAGCCTGACACAACCCGAGGCAGGGAGGCAGAGTTTTCCCACTGAAACACAGCCCGGGGCTGAGCTGGGCCATGTGCTTTGCTCATCAGGTGCTGACTGGGACTCCGCGAGCTCAACAGGATGTTTGTGCCTTTCAACTGTGCCTTTGAATTGCCCTCATTTGCAGCTCGGCTTCCAGAGCTTGGCTCGCATTCCAGTCCCTCTGCTGCTGCTCCAAAGCCTCTCCCGGCTGTGCATTCCCACCCAAAAAGTGGGATGACGACAGCCAAGCTCGTGGCAGAAGTGCCACCCTACCCCAGGGTGCCTGACAGGCAGTGAAGAGCTACGCCAACTCCTTTTTTTTTTTTTTTTCTTATTCAGCTGTGACATTCCTACAACACTTGGGAGCAAGTCATTGCTTCTCTTTCTGCCTCGCTTCCCTGTCTAAAAGAGAGTAACACCATCCCTCCACCTCACGGGCAGCTGAAAGGATTGGAAAATGTGATGGTCTCAAACACTTCAATCCCTGAGCCTGGCTGCACCATCACAGGGGACACAAACCCACTGAGGGATGCCTTGAGCTTCCATCCCTCCTTTTATTCCAGAGTTTGTCATTTTTCATCCCCACTCTCACCCCTTTCAAACGTGACACTCACAGCACATCCCTCAAACACACCAGCAAATGTAAGAGGCAGAGAAATGGAAGGAAAAGCTGAAGTGAAGGGTGAGGAATGGTCTGAGGCTCCTCACTGAAACCTGAAGGAGAAATCCTTTGGCAAGGCAGCATTTCCATCCACATCCTCGTGGTGTCAGATGGCAATGAGGCAGATTTGGGTTCTGGGGGGCCGTGCTCTCATCTGAGGCTTCACCTGCTTTCCAAAAGGCCAGCACACTCATTCCAGAGGTTATGCTGACCTTTGGAGAGGTATTTTAACAGACATGCACTTTGCATTTCAAAAAGGTACAGCAGGCAGACCCTGGACAAATTCCACATATTTATCATGGTTCCAGTTCTAAAAATAAACATTTTTTTTTTACACCCATTTGTTCACAGCCCCGGGTTTGCAGTGGCACTGTAATCCCACTGACAGCAGCAGACAAAATTCAGCTCCGGAGCCCTGGCTGAGGCTGCTGCTCTCCCAGGGCTGTGGGATGGAGGAGGATGCTCAGCTGGGGAGTGACCTCAAGGCAGGAATAATACCCTCAAAAATGGGGAGAAGGGAATAATGCTCAAGCAGAGCAGAGCTGGGAGAGCAGCGTGGCAGGAGGAGGAGGAGGAGAGCGCTGCCATCCTGCTGCGTCACCGGTAAATCCATGGGTCTGCACCAAACACATTCCCTGCGTCCCACAGCCCTTCCCTGAGGGCCTTTCCCAAGTAAATCCGTGACAAAAGACCTGCAGGATGGCCAGGGGCAGTTTGGTGTTAACAGGGATGTGTAGTGGGTACAGAGAGGGGAAATCAATGGGAACATCCCCAGGTCAAAGCAGACACGGCTCAGGCTGGGGGAGCTTGGCCTGCCCTTGGTCAGAGAAGGGCTGAAAGGTTCAGAGAAGGGCTGAAAGGTGCAGAGAAAGGCTGAAAGGGGCAGAGAAAGGCTGAAAGATTCAGAGAAAGGCTGAAAGGCACAGGGAAAGGCTGAAAGGTGCAGAGAAAGGCTGAAAGGTTCAGAGAAAGGCTGAAAGGTGCAGAGAAAGGCTGAAAGGTGCAGAGAAAGGCTGAAAGGTGCAGAGAAAGGCTGAAAGGGGCAGAGAAAGGCTGAAAGATTCAGAGAAAGGCTGAAAGGCACAGAGAAAGGCTGAAAGGTGCAGAGAAAGGCTGAAAGGTTCAGAGAAAGGCTGAAAGGTGCAGGGAAGGGCTGAAAGGTGCAGGGAAAGGTTGAAATGTTCAGAGAAGAGCTGAAAGGTTCAGAGAAGTGGCTGGAAGGGTCAGAGAAGGGCTGAAAGGGGCAGAGAAAGGCTGAAAGGTGCAGAGAAAGGCTGAGAGGGGCAGAGAAAGGCTGAAAGGTGCAGAGAAAGGCTGAGAGGGGCAGAGAAAGGCTGAAAGGTGCAGAGAAAGGCTGAGAGGGGCAGAGAAAGGCTGAAAGGTGCAGAGAAAGGCTGAGAGGGGCAGAGAAAGGCTGAAAGGTGCAGAGAAAGGCTGAGAGGGGCAGAGAAAGGCTGAAAGGTGCAGAGAAAGGCTGAGAGGGGCAGAGAAAGGCTGAAAGGTGCAGAGAAAGGCTGAGAGGGGCAGAGAAAGGCTGAAAGGTGCAGAGAAAGGCTGAGAGGGGCAGAGAAAGGCTGAAAGGTGCAGAGAAAGGCTGAGAGGGGCAGAGAAAGGCTGAAAGGTGCAGAGAAAGGCTGAGAGGGGCAGAGAAAGGCTGAAAGGTGCAGAGAAAGGCTGAGAGGGGCAGAGAAAGGCTGAAAGGTGCACAGAAGGATTGAAAGGTGCAGAGAAGAGGCTGAAAGGCTCCGGGCAGAGGGTGAAAAGCTCAGGGCAGAGGCTGAAAGGTTCAGAGAATGGCTGAAAGGTTTAGAGAAGGGCTGAAGGGTTCAGAGAAAGGCTGAAAGGTGCAGAGAAAGGCTGAAAGGTTCAGAGAAGGGCTGAAGGGTGCAGAGAAAGGCTGAAAGGTTCAGAGAAGGGCTGAAAGATCTGAGAAGGCCTGAAAGGTGCAGGGAAAGGCTGAAAGGTTCAGAGAAGGGCTGAAAGGTGCAGAGAAGTCGCTAAAAGGTGCAAAGGGGAGGCTGAAAAGCTCAGGGCAGAGGCTGAAAGGCTCAGGGCAGAGGCTGAAAGGTTCAGAGAAGGGCTGAAAGGTGCAGAGGGGAGGCTGTAAAGCTCAGGGCAGAGGCTGAGGGGCAGCAGCCTGAAATCCATCTCTGGAGCCTGGTGCCCGGTGAAAGGGAATCCACTGGACACACCCACAGTTTATCTTTATGGGCTCTGCCTTATCTGCAGCACTGGAGCCCTTTCCTGTCCCAGCAGACACTCAGGTGGCTGCTGCTGCTGCTGGACATTGAACAAGGTGTCTGCAGACAGGGGGCTTTGGCTTTGTGACAGGAAAACCCCAACAGGTTTGGGGTTTTGGGAAAACCCCAGGGACAAGAAGGGCTGAGTCCCCCGAGTGGCAGCGAACTGGTGGAAACAGCCCAATCCCAGTCAATCCCAGTCAATCCCAGTCAATCCCAGTCAATCCCAGTGTGCTCCAGTCAAAGCTCAGCCTCATCCCACGGCATCTCCACTGCTGGAGCCACGGGAGGCTGGAAGAGGCAGGGGAGGCTTTTACTGCAGTACCAAACATCCCCAGCAACACCAGGATTCTGCTCTGACACGATCTTATCTCCTGAGGACAAGAGATACAAATCTGCTCACATATAAATTTAGTGAGCTGTCTAGACATTTCTTTCTTTCTTTTTTTTTTTTT
>VZTZ01046103.1:39827-49986 GCA_013400955.1 Drymodes brunneopygia | reverse complement strand
CCATGTCTCGAAGCTGGGCTACCCAAACCAAAAAAAAAAAAAAAAAAATCTGCTTCATTTCTGAATGTCCTGCTGGCTCAAACACTGCAAAATTCAATTAATAAATTCCCCCCCTGTGGAAATTCCTATGGTTTGCACGACCAGTCTGAGCCCTGTTCTGAGGTAATGTCTCCTTGCCTGGTCCTCTAACCTGAAACAAACTTCCAGGGAATTCAGAAAAGGTTCATTTGCAAGAGAAATTGAGGTGTTAAAGGGACTCTGAAGAGCCTGTGATGAATTACAGGAAATGTGACATTTTTGAAGTGAATTTGTGAAGGAGGGGAGGAGGAAAGACCCACAAAAGTCACTTTTTCATTAAAAGAGGCTGTGTAGTGGCACTGAGGTAACTCTCAAGGCAAATATCTCATGGACACATCATTTCTCATTGCAGAACAGCTCTGGCAGAGAACAGGGATTGACTTCAGCTCACAAAATCAAGTTGTGCTGTCTCCACAAGAAAACCCTCTAATGCTTGAAATCAAACATTTTAGGGGGGATTTAAAAAAAATGCTAAAATATTTTTTTTTTCCAGGCAGGGGCTAATGACATATTGATTCTGGAATTCTAGGTGTTCCTCCATGAAAACAGAGAGGTATTTGCCAACAGCATTAGGCCAAATTCTTTAGTTCTGATCCTTTTTCTCAAGCCAACAAACAGAGGCAACTCCAGCAGGACCTTGCAGTGTTTTCCAGGCTGTTCCACCTCCTGTCTCCCACCGTGTCCTCAAGAAAAGAGTTCCTGCATTGCTGCTCCTTTCAACTTAAACCCCTTTCGTGTGGTGAGGAGCTCACACCAAAGTTCAGCCACATCCCATAAAAGAATCCCTGAAAGGAAATCCAAGACCAAGCCTGAACTCTCCTGGTTATCCCCAGCATCTCATGGCAGCAGCTCTGGAGCCAAAAGATGGGGAGTGCAGCTGAAACTCTGATGTCTCCCTCCCAGGAACAACCAGCTGGCTGCAGGCAGAAAATAAACCACGACAGAAGCTCTGCTCCCAGGATGGAAAGTGCTGATGGCAAATCCTCCACGACCCAGAAGAGCCCCAAAGGCTGAGGAGAACCAGGCAGGAAATTCTCCCAGACCTTCTGCTTGGATTTGCTTTTGGTGGTAGAACAAATCAAACACGACACAAAGAAAGATTTTGATGGAGAGGCATTTCCAGAGCAAAGTGGGGAGCCCTGAGCTAAACCAATATAGGTGGATCAGGCTCTAAAAGCAGGGGCTGCTCCCCAAAAAAACCTCCTGGTGAGTCTGCAAGGGTGGGAACATCCACCCACGCTCACCTCTGCCTCTCTCCTGTTGTGCCTCTCGCTCTGGGCACGCAGGAATTTTGCTGCAAAGTTGGCCCCATCTTTATTACAGGCTTTTAGTCGTGCTGCATATAAATAGCACGACGTGTACACAGAAGCCAGCGATTAAGCACGGGGGGAAAAAAAAAAAAATCTCCTCTTCCCTGCATTATTAGGGAATCTGGGTCAATGAGTCTGCAACTCGAGTAACAAATTCTTGGAGCTGGTTAATGAGAGACAGAGCGAGCGGGATGGAGGAAAGGCAGGGTCTGTGCCATAATCCCTGCTGAAGTCCTTCAGTGCAAGCTGCTGAAAGCAGCTGGGTGATGGATGAGGAGCCCTGGAAATGGCTCAGCTCCCCGTGAGCGGCTCCACCAGCGGCCTCCACACCCAACCCCCGGCTCGTGCCGCTGCCGAGGCCGCGCTGCCGCGCCAGGAGATGGCAGGGATTTGAAAAGTCGTCGTGCAAAACTCACTGGAACTTTTGGCTACTGGCTGAAGATGAAAACATCTTGTCAGGAATGCTCAGCCAGCCGCTCTCACTCCGGCTCTGAGCGGGGGTTTTTGGGCTGTGCTCTCGCTGATCGGCCGCGTGCGCGACGCACACGGGTTCCTACACCCACAGAGCAAACCCCTGCCCCTGACTTGATCTATTATGGTCCTGCAAAATTGTTACCTTCTTTAGAAAGTGAAGCTCAGCCTGGGGAGAGCTCAGCTCACTTTGTCTTCTCAGAGTCCTTCGCAGAGTTTTGGGAGGTGACCAAAAGCAGCGAGGAGGGAGCGGCTGGCGGCTCTTCAAGCAGCTCCACAAATGGTTTCTGAGGAATGCTGGGTTGGAAATGATCACCACTAGGTTGGAAGGCTGAATGTTTTCCGAACCTAAATGCTCGGTGATTGTCAGTCAGGGATTAAAATATTTATTTCTGCTGATTTATTGTTTTCGTTGTTTTCTAGAAACAGCAGAAAGCAGAGAGAGCATTAAAATATGCGACGCTCGAGGCTGGAAAGACTGGTCTGGGAGGAATGAACACAGCTGGGGACCCCAAGATGGGAAGAGAGGGGCAGAGATGTGAGCAAAACCCTCATGTTCTCTGGGATGGCTGAGCTCTGCTTAGATTTACTAAATTCCGACAGAAATAAGGTCCAAGCTGAGACCACAGACCCAGCCTAAGAGCAACCTAAGAGACTCCAAAAACCTCCTGTATCACTGGGGGCTGCATGGCTCTGTGTGAGACCCATCCCCTGCTCCTGATTTACCCCTCTGCACAGCAAAAATCACAGAATATTCCTCACAGATTAAAAAACTTGGGTTGATCTCCTTGCCCCCAAATTCCTCTCCATTCATTTTTCACTCCCAACACAACACCTCCCTCACAGAGAGGACAAACAGCTCGGATTTACCCCTCTGCACAGCAAAAATCACAGAATATTCCTCACAGATTAAAAAACTTGGGTTGATCTCCTTGCCCCCAAATTCCTCTCCATTCATTTTTCACTCCCAACACAACACCTCCCTCACAGAGAGGACAAACAGCTCGGATTTACCCCTCTGCACAGCAAAAATCACAGAATATTCCTCACAGATTAAAAAACTTGGGTTGATCTCCTTGCCCCCAAATTCCTCTCCATTCATTTTTCACTCCCAACACAACACCTCCCTCACAGAGAGGACAAACAGCTCGGATTTTCAGAGCAACACCTTGGTCCAAAAGCATCATTCTGGAGTTTTCCAAGCAGGACTGGGATTTGTTGAGGAGTTCCAAGAACCTGTGCCTGCCACAATCACTGACATTGAGCTGCTCCATGCCCTCAGCCTCCTCCTGCTGCCAGAGCAGCACGTAGGGACCATTAATGCAAATAAACTCCCTGTCTCCATTGAGCCTTTCCTCCTGGCCAGCTGCACCGGGGAGGGGTTTATAAATAGTGACCATGTCATTCCAATGTTAATGGCTTTTAATGAAATTGAAGGATGGCATGCATTCCCTGTTAATGTCCTTGGAGCTGCAATTCCATCCCATGCCATGCTTTCAATCCAGCGCTCATGGAAAGAGCTCTGGGACTTGGCAAATCCTTCCCCCAGCCCATCCACGTGGACAGGAACGCAAAAAGGGAAATCATTTCGTTGTCCCCCCGATGCAGGAAACCCACCCATCCCCTACAGACAGGCACAGCAGCACGAGGGCAGCTTGTGACACAGGGAAAATAAAAATAAAGAGATTTGAAGAGCGATAGAGGCAATTGAGCTTCACTTTCCATGCATTGTTCTCCGAAAAACCCCGAAAAAATGGTGTTTACCTTATCTTCATCCCCCTGGATCTGGGTTGGACAATCCACACGCCTTTCCCACCTCCCAAAAGCATGTTTGGAGCAAGGCCAGGACACGAGCTGTGCTGTCAGGGTGACTCAGGTGGGGCGTGTGAGGCTCCAGCCAGGAGCGTGATTTCCACACTCACTAAAAACACCAAAATCCTTCCCCCTGAGCACAGGAATCTCCCAGCTGCAGGGCCAGGGAGGAGGAAAAGCTGCAGATGATGAGGACTTGGGCTAGTGAAGGTGTCCCTTCCACGGCAGGGTTGTGGATTCAGATGATCTTTAAGTCTCCTCCAACCCAAACCTTTCTGGGATTCTGTGAAGGGTGAGATCAGCACCTGGAGGGATGCTGCAGGTGCAGGAAGGAGAACCTGGCCATTCATTCCACCTTCAACTTTTCCCAAAAAACCTCAAGATAAAAAGGACAAACCTGCTGTTTTTCTCTGCTTCCTCATTTTTACAGAAGCCTCTTTTGTCTTTTTCTCTCTTTACAGTGGTTCTAAGTGTCTTTTTTCTTCCCCCTCCTAATTACAATTTCTCTACACTCCAAAGAATTCAGTTGAAAAGGAAAAAAAAAAAAAAAACAGTGGAGCTATTCCAGTCCAAACAGGGCTGGATAACCAGAGAGCCATCAGATCTAACAGTGGCACCTAAACTGTGCTTTAGATCTGTCCTAATGAAGCCAAAAACCCCAGGAAAAGGGGGGGAAAGGCCTCTAGGAAGGTGTTCTGCCCAATAAACTGCTTTAGATCTGTTCTAACAAAGCCCAAAACCCCAGGAAAAGGAGGAGAAGGCCTCTAGGAAGGTGTTCTGCCCAATAAACTGCTTTAGATCTGTTCTAACAAAGCCCAAAACCCCAGGAAAAGGAGGAGAAGGCCTCTAGGAAGGTGTTCTGCCCAATAAACTGCTTTAGATCTGTTCTAACAAAGCCCAAAACCCCAAGAAAAGCAGGGGAAAGGCCTCTAGGAAGGTGCTCTGCCCAGTAAACCATTTTAGATCTGTTCTAACAGAGACAAAAAAACCCAGGAAAAGAGGGGGAAAGGCCTCTAGGAAGGTGTTCTGCCCACTAAACTGCTTTAGATCTGTCCTAACAGAGCCAAAAACCCCAGGAAAAGGGGGGAAAGGCCTCTAGGAAGGTGCTCTGCCCAGTAAACCCCACTCCCAGCATTTTTAAACTGTGCCCACAGCTCCTTTTCTATTTACACCCAATTTAAACAGTGATCTGGCAGCGGGAGGGGAAAATGCTCGGCGAGGAACGCGTGGCTGAGGAAGTTAAATAAAGCAGTGGCCAGCTCTTCAATCATCCTATATTTTATATATACAAAAAGCCACGATTCCACTCAGCTTTTCCAAAACAAGATGTGAAGAATGCAAAGCAGGGCAAAGCAACGGTAATGACTGGTCATAATTAAATCAGGGGGCACAGCACAGCTCTGCTCCTCTGCCAGGCTGGTGTCCCTGCAGGAATGGCCCAGGGACAGGGATACTGGTGGCACTGGTGGGACTGGGAGCTCTCAGTGGGGTTGGACTGGTGGGTTGGAGCCTCAAGCCAGCCCTGTCCCAGCAGGGAGATTTCAAGTAAATTTAATGCTGGCCAAAATCTCTTTCCAAGTGATGTGAAGAGCTGATGACCTCACCCAACTCGTGTACAGTCCAACCTGTACAATAACATCACATATTTTGTTGGCTGCTTTAGTGAATATTCAGACAAACAAGCTGGGGCTTTTTCTAAGTACTTCAGAAACAAATCCAACAATTTTTTTGAAGGGAAAAGTGAAAAAATTTGGAAAAAAAAAAAAAAAAGAGTAGAGTTCTGGTCCAGAAACACAGGAAAACATCCCACTAAAAAAAGATGCATCCTTCTTTGCCTTAGCTGAGATTCTGAAAAATGCAGATTTCTCTGCTAAGCTGTGAAGGCAATCTGAGAGGCAGGTGGTTGTGCAACACTTGGCTCAGCTCTGAGATCCTTTTCCTTGATATTTGCAGGAATTAATAAGAGGAAACAAGACCCACTTCAAGACATTAAACAGTCCAAACCGAAAAAAAAAAAAAATAATAATACATTCATACCATTACTGGCCACACCATGACCTCAAGCTCCCTTCCTTCATCTCAAATGTCTCCAATTATTTCAACACAAGAAGGATTTCAGCAAGAGAGGTTTATTTTTAAGCCTCTGTGTCAACCTGAATTCCGGTGGGGTTTGAACCCAGCACACCTAAATCAACATCAGCATTTTTCTCCCTTTACTCTTTTCCCTCTTTGTGGTCTCACAGCCAAAATATGATGGAGGCAGGTGAGCCAAAAACAATCTGAAGATGAGACACAATTCCTTGCGTTGCTGAAGAGCCAGAAAATTACCAGAAAAAGCCTTTTTTTCAACTCCCTGCCCCAGAGGAAAGAATCCTTGGGGTGAAGGTGTGAATTATAGAGCAAACAGCACTGCAAGGGCCAGGTCCAGGCAGTGGCAAGCCCTAATTTACACCTGTTTTGTCACCTTTTTAAGGTGTTCAGCAGAACACATTTTCTCAATAATTTCCAAACTTGCAGAGCTGCAATTCGTATTATTAATATTAATATTAATATTAATATTAATATTAATATTAATATTAATATTAATATTATTAATATTGTTAATGTTACTATTATTATCATCATTATCATTATCATTATCGTTATTATCACTTTTATTTCTATTATTGCTGTGTTTGGGGATTTTTTTTGTATTTTTCATCGATCATTTCCACCTGTAAACCCCAGTGCAAAGTCCAACAGCACTCCCTGGTAGCTGTGGAATTGGGAATATCAGAAATCCCACATGAAACAACACAAACAGCTGCCTCAACCCTCCCATTTCCATCCTCCCAGATGGGTCTTGTTTCAATTAACGGAATCAAACTAATTCAGAGCCCTTCACTGGCCTTGTTTGGACTCACTTGGAAAAACACACCTATAAATCACATGTGAAAAGCTGCAGAGAGAGAATTTGTTCCTCTCTGGGCAGTTCTTTTTGTTCTTCTTTTCTGGTAGAACAAAATTTAACTACCAAAGGCAAAACACACGATGATGTGTTGACAGCTCAGAGCCTCCGTGGCTCTGAACATGATAAAAAACAACTCCAC
Organism: Drymodes brunneopygia; assembly: GCA_013400955.1. Lineage (NCBI taxonomy): Eukaryota > Metazoa > Chordata > Aves > Passeriformes > Petroicidae > Drymodes > Drymodes brunneopygia. The sequence goes on along the minus strand of VZTZ01046103.1, from coordinate 43,226 downwards.
GCTGTCCCTTCCAGTTCTTCGAAATGCAGGGCACCCAGAGGCTCCCATTTGCATCATCTCCCTGGGAAGCTGAGCTGTAAAAGGGATTCTGAGCTGGAAAAGAGATTCTGAGCTGGAAAAGGGATTCCAAATGTACAGGAAGTCACCAAAACAGAGCCACACCAGGGATTTCCCCAGTCCCAAATCCATCTGAGTGTTCTGAGTTTCGCTGCTCATGGAGCACTTTGAAATCACAAATCACAGCAGTCAGAGCTGCAGGAAAACCAGCACAGAATCCCAGAATTATTTTGGTTGGAAAAGCCCTCCCAGCCCATCAAATCCAAGCTGTGCCCCATCCCCACCTTGTCCCCAGCCCAGAGCTCTCAGTGCCACCTCCAGGAATTCCTTGGGCACCTCCAGGGATGGGCACTCCAAACCTCCCTGGGCACTTCCAAGGCCTGAGCTCCCTTTCCATGGAGAAATTCCTGCTGATTCCAACCTGAAAGTCCCCTGGCCAAGCCTGAGGCCGTTCCCTCTTGTCCTGGACACGCCCTCCTGTCAGGGACTTGTGCAGAGCCACAAGGTCCCCCCTGAGCCTCCTTTTTTCCTCCTGAGCCCCTTCCCAGCTCCCTCAGCCCCTCCTGAAGCTCCAGACCCTTCCCCAGCTCCCTCAGCTGCTCCTCGTGGGATTTACAATGAGACCAACGAGAAGATGGGGGCAAGGATTTGTTCCCAATCTGAAGGACAAACTTCAGAGGAGACTCAGGTTCAAGCAGCATTTTCCTCCCCAGAATCTGAGGGTTTTTAACAGCTCTCCCAGCACCATGGAAAACCCTGGGATTATCCAAAAAACCCAGGGGGAGCTTGGGAAGAGCCTTGCCTGAGATGCTGAGTGTGTGGTGATGAACGACAGCAGGGGATGCCCAACAGCAACCACCCCAAAGGGATGCAGGGATGGGCAGAGAGGAGGGAAAAGCAGGAATATGAGCACAGAAACATCCTCAGCACTGCCTTGTCCAACACTTCTGCCCATCACCTTTAGCCCTCTGCAAATGGGGAAAGCAGGAATGCTCAAGGAAAGCAGGAATGCTCAAGGTGTTGAAGAAAAGCAGGCAGGGAGTGAATCAGGAGAAAATGTGTTTAAAATCCATATTTTGTACCCAGGGAAAGTTTCTCCCTCCTTCTGGGACTGTGTAACCATCCCAAAGAGTTGCAGGGATGGGCACAGAGGGGGGAAATGCAGAAATATGAGCACAGAAACATCCTCAGCACTGCCTTGTCCAACACTTCTGCCCATCACCTTTAGCCCTCTGCAAATGAGGAAAGCAGGAATGCTCGAGGAAAGCAGGAATGCTCGAGTTGTTCAAGAAAAGCAGCAGAGAGCGAATCAGAGAGGGANGGAAAGCAGGAATGCTCAAGGTGTCAAAAGATAAGGAGGCAGGGAGTGAATCAGGGAGGGGGAAAATGTGGTCAAAACACAGAGACACACAAGGAAAGCTTCTCCCTCCCTCTGGGTCTGTGTAACCATCCCAAAGGGATGCAGGGATGGGCACAGAGGAGGGAAAAGCAGGAATATGAGCACAGAAACATCCTCAGCACTGCCCTGCCCAACACTTCTGCCCATCACCTTTAGCCCTCTGCAAACGAGGAAAGCAGGAATGCTCAAGGAAAGCAGGAATGCTCGAGGAGAGCAGGAATGCTCAAAGTGTTCAAGAAAAGCAGGCAGGGAGTGAACCAGAAAGGGGGGAAATGTGGTCAAAATCCATATTTTGCACCTAGGAAAAGCTTCTCCCTCCTTCTGGGACTGTGTAACCATCCCAAAGGGATGCAGGGATGGGCACAGAGGGGGGAAATGCAGGAATATGAGCACAGAAACATCCTCAGCACTGCCTTATCCAACACTTCTGCCCATCACCTTTAGCCCTCTGCAAAAGCAGAACTGCTCGAATTGTCAAAGATAAAGAAGGCAGGGAGTGAACCAGTGAGGGGGAAAATGCGGTCAAAATCCCTATTTTGCACCCAGGGAAAGCTTCTCCCTCCTTATGGGACTGTGGAACGAGGTCACAGCATCAATCTCACCTCAAAGGAAAATCTGAGCAAGTGGCTCAGGGCTGCCTGACGTGGTTTGGAGAGGATTCCTCCAGCGTGCCCCTGGAGTTTGGTATTTACAGGAGAGCAGTTCATTTGCACGGGGCTGTAAACATTGACTAAATAGGAATGCACACAAAAAGATGCTCTGAGAAGAGTTGGGTTTAAGATGAGAAGTGCTGTTGACCTCTGAGGGAGGAATGTCCCCCTGGCCTCTGCTCTGGAGATGCTCACTGAGAGCTCCACCAGGGTGGGAGAAACAAGGAGCTCGCCCAGGGAGCTGGGAAGGGAATTCTTCTTTTTGTTTTGCTCCTTGAAGTAGCTTTTAGTATTTCTAAGAGGAAGAGGAATTTGGAAAAAAACGCAACCCCTCGAAAGATAATTTTGAGAAGGGGCTCATCTTCAATCAAAATAAATTTTGAGGAAGAAAAATGTGAACACGCTCGTATTAAGTGATAAACTCCAGCTGTTCCACACAGGGCAGGGAGAAATAATTCACAAATAATTTTATTAATTAACCATCAGAGTGTCCTCATGGGCTGATGGGAGACCCCCCCACCCCGGGCTCTCCACAAAAGGGAAATAATCTGCATTGCTGTTAATAATCTGCCCTGGAAACCATCAGAATTGAGGGAGGAAAGGCCTCTTTTAACCAATTCATTAATTATGAATATTAAACAAATCAAGCTTTGAGGCTTAGTTCCTAATGAGTCAAACTTCCACTATTGTTCTGCTGGGGGCCAGACAGCGTCTGTCAATCTGATCATTATGTGGTTAAATGAGGGAGAAAAAAAATGTGTTCTCTCTCACCTGCAAAAGCTACGTGAGCCTTGATAAATTTAATTTGAGTTTTCCCTTCTAGATTTGACTGGTCAAGTTAAAGATTATTCATGGAAAAGCAACTGCAGTTGGTTACTAGGATACAAAAAAAAAAAAAATCACTTAGTACGTTCCTCCAATGAATAATCCCAAGCAGAACACACACAAATTCAATAAATTATGAATTTTCTCGCTCTCTCTTACATAAACATTGGGCTTGCAGAGGCATTTCTTGGAAGCCTTTAATATAAATTCATCCCTTAATGACTGTGCACTAGCAAAACAAACAGAGGGGATGGCTGAGCCCTGCAGGTGAGCTGCATCCTTTGTCTAGACATGGAAGTTCTGGCAGCAGGCACCGTGCCCAGGGCCAGCAGATCCACGATTTCCACATCCCACAGCAGCCCCTGGAATTTGGCACGGGCCTTGGCACAGCGGGTGACGTCAGCAGCAGGCCGAGCTAATTTGGAAAGAGGCAATTCTCCTTCCAGAAATTAAAAAAAAAAAAAAATT
>VZTZ01046103.1:17959-29813 GCA_013400955.1 Drymodes brunneopygia | reverse complement strand
TAAATACCCATGCCCCTATTTGGGGCAGGACCAACAACTGGGTCCCAACTGGAGGGTCCTTCACTCGTGCCTCCCCGTGTCCCTGCAGCTGTCCTCCTTCACCCTGTCACCACGGGGACACTGCTGCTGTCCCAGCCTCCCAGACACTGCTCCTCACGAGGATTTCCGTGGATCAGGGGGATTTTCCCCTCTCCCAGTGATGCTGAGCTCCCAAACATCTTCCTGTTCTGGTTATTTATGTATAATTATATTTATATAATATATATATATTGTATTTAATTATATTTATATAATGCTGGTTATTTAGCATTTTCTGAGCCCTGTGTGTGCCAAGGAGAGCAATGAGGCTGAAGAAATGAACCCCATGGAGAAAGGAGCCCCATCCATGACGCCGGGGTGGTTTGTGCTGCCTCCTGCCTCTCCCACCCCAACTGGAGAAGGATTCCCTGAGGAATTCCACCACAGGAAACCAGGCACAGAGCCAGAAACCCCGCGGAACCCTCACAACCCGCTCTGAGCCAGGCCAGGCGCTGCCCATCACCTGCGGGAGCCGGGAAAACGCCGAGCCTCGAGAACCAACACCTCCCTCCTGCCTCACCCGCTGCCCGCAGATCCCCTCGGAGCACGGGGGAGGCGAGGGGAGCAGGGAAACAGCGAGATCCAAGCGCGAATTCCCAGCCTGAGCCGGAGATGCGGTGGGAGATGCTCCTCCGGGACATCCCGGAGCATCCCGAAAGCTCCGGGGCAGCCCGGAGGCAGCAGCCGCGTGTGTCGCGTGTCATTCCGCTGTCACCCAGATAAGAGCGACTTCCAGCAGCACCTCGGGCCTGTTGTTAAGCGCATCTGACACATCCCAGCTCTTTTCCCTGCTCGGAAGCCGCCTTTCATTAGCCACAGCCTCGTTACTCATCTCAGCGCGTGGAACCTCGCCGGTAATTTGCCAAAGGCTCGGCCCGTTGTGCGCTAAGCAGCGGATCCTTGGCCAGCGCGAGCTTCCCAAGCTCCCGGCACAGATTCCTCCGGCACCGGTAGCGTGTGCTCTTGTATCGTTCCACGGAAATGTGGAGAGAAGCGGATGGGGCTGGGCGAGGATTGAAAGATGCGCCCAGCACGGTTTGTTCGAGATCTGAACTAAGTCAGGCCCAAAAAATGAGCTGCCTTCAATAGGATTTAAAATTGAATTCCGCTGTTTGAGGAAAGCCATTTCGATATAAAACCTGAATTTGGCTTTTCCAAGAGCCACATTCCCTCCACATTTGATTTCATTGAAAAGGCTTTTTCTACCTTAAGCTATTTATGGTGAACAAAAAGTCAAAAGTGATTCTGCAATGAATCAGTTCAACACAAGCAAGCAAATTTCAGCTTGAAGATGTTTTGTTTGGGTTTTATTAAGAAGTTTCTTCACTCCATGGGACAGACAGCAATTCCTCTGTTAGTCAAAATGAGAATGAAAGTGCCTTGCTCAGTCTGCAGGGTGAGGAAGGAGATGCATTTTGGACCAAGGAAAGGAAAGACTTGATTCTGACTGATTATCTTTGAGTAATTCTAAACAGCCCTCGCATTTATAAATAGGATTTCATCCAGCCATTCAGTCTTCCGGAAAAACTTTCTAATTTTTCAAAAGGACTGTTCCAAGAACAGCTCTAAACCTGCTTCCCTCCGCAATGCCATTTGGATAATGAAAGACAAACAATCCATCTGAAATTCAATTTCACATGAAAAATTGCTGAACTGGGTCCAACCCGACAAAAGGACGTTTATAAACTTCCAAATTGCAAACATCCCAAAGCTCCTCAGCAGCCACAGGTTAACAGCTCCTTTGGACTGTCATTACTCTTGTTAAAAAAGCGAACTGAATTTGGGGGAAAAGACGCGTTTCCAGCATCATCCAGCCCTCAGCGAAGGCATTCAAGTGTCCCGCATAGCTCTGCCTTGCGCAATTTGACAAATGTTTGCAAATGGACCATCCCCAGCGCTGCGATCCTCCCAGACAGCCTCCACCTGGAGGGACACGGCTCCGAATTTCTGGGCCACCAGGACAAATGTTTGAGCTGGGAGGTCTCCATAAATCAAGCCTTGATTTTTTTTTTTTTTTCCCCTCCACCATCAAACTTTTCCTCTCTAACAACTCCTTTTGAAAGCACCGCGAGGAAGTCCTGAATCACGGAGCTGCGGAGCGGCTGATGTCATCCCTTTTTTTAAATTCACGTGTGGAAGGCTGAGCATGTGGAGGCTGCTCAGGAGAGACTGTTCTAGCACCAGGGCTGATACAACTCCCAGCCTTCTGGAACAGAGCTCTCACCAAGATCCCACGGCCCAGCAGGTACAGATAATTTTTTTCTTTGCCAAGTTCCAGCCTGACCCAGGTAACCTCTGCTGACCCAGAGGTGTTTCCCTGGGTTTTTTCCCCCCCATCCAGGTTTTTTGCGTGTACCCCAGCTGAAAAGCCAACCCGCAAAATAAATTTTCCCCAAGGTCATGCACTCCTCGCCATGCCTTTATTTGCCAGTTGGTGAAGTATTGAAAAAAATGAAAACTTCCTTATTGTCAGAGGAGCTAATGCCTCATTTAAAAGTAATAGAGACCGAGAGGAGATGCAGCTAGAAATCTAATCGCTGCTTCATAGCTAAACCACAAGCTTAGCAGCTTTCTTTTGTGCCCTGAAGGTCCCAGGCACCCTCTCTTTGCAAAGACAATATGTGGCACATCCAAATGCAAATCTATTCCTCTCTTTATTTCTATATTCAGCTCCCTGGCTGATTACAGGCAGACGTGTATGTGTTCAATAGGTCCTCCTGCCTCTTTAAATAAGTTTAATAATACCCTTTTTATTTATGGGAGCCTGAAGTACAAAGGATGCAATGCAGGAGCTCTGCGAGAGCAGAGGAGAGAAGAAAAGCGAAGTAGCTGAAGATACAGCCTGGCAAGGGCTCCGTAATTCAACACTGTTGATTCTATAGAGACCAACCGCTTTTATTATGCACAGATTCTCCGAGGGGGGAAAGAGCCCCGCAGTTACGAACTCGCAAAGGAAAAGAACCTGTGCATCTCCTGTGGAAGTGCAGAACTGGCTAAAAGGGCAGTTCCAAAGCCAGGGCACCGAACATTTCAGACCTCACCGCTGTTTTCTGCCGGCGACTCCGAACAACTACGGTCTCTCCCCGTTAAAAAGTTGTATTAAAAAAAAAAATACAGCGAGAAGGGGCAATGANTGCTCTGCCCCCATCGCTGCCCGGGGCTTGTCTGGGATGTGCTGCTTTCCCCCATCCCTCTCCGGGATGTGCGGCTCTGCCCCCGTCGCTGCCCCGGTGCCTCTCCGGAATGTTCCCCTCTAACCCCATCCCCGCCCCGGTGCCTCTCCGGGATGTGCTGCCCTGTCCCGGTGCCTCTCCGGGATGTTCTCCTCTATCCCCATCCCTNACGAACTCGCAAAGGAAAAGAACCTGTGCATCTCCTGTGGAAGTGCAGAACTGGCTAAAAGGGCAGTTCCAAAGCCAGGGCACCGAACATTTCAGACCTCACCGCTGTTTTCTGCCGGCGACTCCGAACAACTACGGTCTCTCCCCGTTAAAAAGTTGTATTAAAAAAAAAAATACAGCGAGAAGGGGCAATGAACCAGCAAGCCCCTGCAAGGACTCGGAGCGAGGGCTGGGAAGCGCCGCTCCAGCTGCGGGATCAGCCCCGCTTCACCCCGCGGGCGCAGCCGTGCCCGGCGCTCAGCATCCCCGCCCGCCGCCCATCGCCCAAAACCAGCCGGTGTGAAAAATTCCTGAAACGCCCGGCCTCTCCGGGGATTCNGGATGTGCCTCTCTGCCCCCATCCCTGCCCGGTGTCCCTCCGGGGAGCACCCACTGGCACCTGTCGGAGGAGCTGCCAGCCGGGGTTTTGGCCAAACGCGGCCCCGGCTCTTTCCCGGAGCCCCCAGAGACCCCTGACAGACCTTTTGCCTCTCTCTCCTAGGAAAAAAAAAATATAAAATCCTCTTTCTCCCGTAGCACAAGCACACCTGTGCATCAGCAACACCTCCCCGAAGGGCACCGGCTGCGCTGGGGAACACTGGGAGTCGCTAAACCTGAGCTCTTTCCCTCTCCGTGCCATTTCCTTGCGGGTGACCTTGGATAAGCCACTTTGCATCTCGGTGACACGGCTTCCCCCCCTGGGAACGGAGGGAATTAGCGGGAGGGTTGTGTCGGCACAGGCGTGATTAGTTGGAAGCACGGCGGTGCCACGGTGACGAAGGGACACCTCAGCCCACAGCCGACAGCTCAGCACTGACAAAACCGGCTCCACAATTTCCTTCCCCTTCGGATCTCAGACAGAAAATCACGTTTAGAGCCCCAGCGGGGAAGAGCAAGGCTCCCTCCACGGTTCTGCTGCCCGAGGGGTGACGATGCTGAGAAGCGACAGTGCCCAAACCTTCCTTCCCTCAGGCAGCTTCCAGAGTTTTAAGACTGGAGATTTGGGAGCCTCAGAGCTGCAAAATCTGCTTCAACCAACACCCAGCACCTTGGGCTCATGACACGGTGCGCAGTGTTTGGGAAAAGCCACCGTGTCCCTCGGCAGGAGTCACATCTCCGGACTGTCACATGTGCTGGGACACAAAAGAAAAAGTGGGAAGAGGGGGAGAGCCAAGGAATAGCAGCTCAATAGCCTGGCAGAGATCAGCCTCTGATCTATTACAGAGAAGCTAAAATAACAAGCCTTTAATCCCTAGATCGTGTTGAACAGGTCAAGTGTGGCTCAGGAGATGAGAGAGGACAGTAAAACCTAATTTCCAGCATTTTTTTTTTCCGCTATCACAGGGATTTGTTAAAAATGGGATTATTGAACGAGACACCAGCAGCTGTTCTTCAAAGCGCCTGCACCCATCTGCTGTCTCCTTGGGTTAGCACATGTCTCCCACTCCCTTCGGTGCAGGAGCTGGCAGAGGGCAGCGGGAGCCCCGTGCTCCTCCTTGGGGACAAGGGGAGGGCAGCAATGTCACCTCAGTGACACGGAGGGGAAAGTCCTTGTGTCACCAGCCAGCGGGGAATGGGAGGCTTCGCTGATCGCGGCTGCTTTCCCTCAGCAGGGAGTGGCAGTTGTTATTTTAGGGCTTAAATTCGCCTTTCAAAAGCCGCCGGCGGCAGCAGCCGGTTCGGCACGGCCGGGGGCTGCTCATGTGTGTGCCATGTGCGGGCTGGGTGCCACCTCCCTGTCCCTGTGCCTGTCCCTGTCCCTCCTGCCACGCCCCGGCCACACCAGCCCACGGACTGCCCGTCCCAAGGGTGTCCCAGCCCTTCCTCCTGCCCAAAACGAGGTAAAAATAGAAGACAATAAAATGGAAATGCACATCCTCGGGCCGCGGGGGCAGCCTGCAGGAACGCGATCAACGCTGCTGCTCCTTGGCCTTGTAAAAACTGGGGAGTTGGTTAAAATAAACTCCTTCTCACAGTGCAAAAAACATTCCTGGGAAATGGTTCAGCGAGGAGGATTTTCACCCTGCCCAGGAACCTCTGAGAGGGTAAGAGAGAGGCAGGGCTGGACACTGAGAAGGGACTGAAGTGCAAAGCCAGCCTGGAGAAAAGCAGAAAAGAACCCAACTGGCCCAACCAAGGCTCCACAGATGAAAACTCATCAGCATTTTAAGGTTCTTTCCACTCCAGCAGGTTTTGATAACTCTTGATAAGGCACTTCAGCAATTTCTCCTGTCTGCCTGGCACACGGCTGCTCCTCTGGAGAAATCCCCTTCCCTCTGTCCAAGGGACAGCCTGACCTGACACACACGAGTGTCATTTGCTTTGCTATCTGCAATCCCATAAATATAAAATACCAATCTCATCTAAGCTCCTTCCCAGCAATTTTTACCACTAGACCTCAAACTGTTTTGCAGACAAGGTGAGTGACATTATCCTTAATTCATAAGTGATGAAACCAAGCCACAGAGAACCCAGGAGATCTGTCCAAGGTCACAGGTTGGCCACTGGCAAATTCAGGAGCAGAGCTCTGGAGCAGCCACAAAACTCAGCTGGATCCAACTCGCAGGACCAAACACTTTTAGCTGCACACATTTCAGTTGCTTCTCCCTCTGCATTTTCTGTTTCTCCTCCCCGTAACAAATTCATCTTAGTGGGATCAGTGGAGTATGATCAGGATAATACCATGGAAAGGAAAAAGTCTCTGAGAGGTTTGCTGTATCCCCCTGATGTCAGACAGCTGCTGCCCAGCTCACTGTAATCACTTCTAAACCTCCCTGTGCAGGGTGTGTTACCCAGGCCTTGAAAATATGGACCAAAAAAAAAAGAAAGGAAAAGAGAGACAAATTTCTTTCTGAATCAAAAACGTGATGAATTCCACTTGAGGTTTGTCGCAGACAGGGATCTGACACAAATCCTCCCGTAATCACCCACACAGGCCAGGCTCTCATGAGAGGGAAATATTAACAGTCATATAAACACATTTGTATAAATGGAATGTTCCCAGAGATGCAAATAGCTTACAAGGAACGGCTCAATTCCCACTGATTGCTACCAGCCCGACGAGTAAACTCCTCTAACGGCATCAAATGGGTTGCATTGTCTTTGCAAATCCCCCGGGGGGCTCGAGTTTTGGGGGCTGAAAGGCGCTGGGAGCTGTAAGGTAGCGCTGGGAGCAGCTGCCACTCGTGTCTCTAACAGATGGCAGGAAATAATGACAGGCTCGGCTCTTGTAGCAGCGAGATAAAACCCCGAGAAACCCGTCTGTCTGTGGGGCAGGGAGCCCTCCTGCCCTTGGGAGGGTCCGTCCCATCCCAGATCCCAGCGCAGGGTGGGATCACCTTCCCCGGCCGGCAGAGCCCCTGCTCCGGGTGCCTCCCAGCAAACACCACTTCTGCTCCTCCTCTCTCAAACTGGCCAGCTCTGTCTCGTCCACAGCTCCGCTGAACCCCTGAGGAGCTCGCAGATTATCTGCCTTTCCCGAGGAGCAGATTGCTGCTGGCAGAGCTGTGCCCAGCCCTGCTCCTCAGCCCGGGCTCTGCCAGCTCTCGCTCCCGTTTCACACCCTCGGCTCTGCTGCTTTCCTTCCTCCGTGGCTCTGAATCTGGGGAAATGCTCAGAGCACCCGTTTCTCTTGCAGCTCCATCCATCTGGAGCTCTGAGACTGCCCAAACCCCTTTCCCTTCCATCACACCTCACCTTGAAACCTCCCTTTCCCTTCCCCTGCTTAGCGGGAGCTCCCTGGGAATTCTCAGAGGCTGCGGATGGAAAATGCCCTGGAAAGAGACGTGAGGTGACTGTCCCAGCCCAAAATGCCCTTCCAACATGCAAACACCACCGTGTCCAACAGAGCACAGCTCCTCTGAGTGCACATTCAACACATTTCCTTCAACAGGTGCTTATCCAGCATGGAAATAATCCCTTCCTCCTGACACCAGTTCATTTCCGTGCCTGTGCTGGGTGGTGTTTTGTGCTTCCCCCTAGAGCTCCTGGCAGCACCTTGGTGCTTTCTTTCCTCCTCCTCTTTCAGGCTGAAGGGACTGTCCAGGAGAGAGCAGATTTGCCTGATAAAAGCAAATGTAACTCGTCTCACAACTTGCCAGCCTCCGCATCTTGCCTATGGAAGGAGAGTACTAATAAGCCTCTCTCCTACTTGGAGACGAGTGGAAAAAAAGAAGGAAAAAAAAATCTGTTCCCTGAATTCCCATCATACACATTTAAAGAGGTGTTTGTTTAGGAAGGATGCATGAACAGAGCATCACACAGAGCTCTCCTGCCACAGTTCTGAGAGCAGTTCCTTCCCTGCCCAGCACAGGATGCTCAGGGTCTCCACAGGTCACGCTCACAAACTGGCTCTGGCTTTTTTTTTTCCCCTCTGAGAAGTGAAGGGAAGCAGGAGCTTCCAGCACAACAGTAGGAAAATCTTGCAAAGAGCTTCTTGAACTGGCCTTGACTGAGCAGACACTGAAGCTGTTTCCTGATCCCTGCCCTCAGTGTGTGCTGGAAATTTGGCTTATTTACCCAAAGCTGGGAGATTAAACCACATTTTCTGGAATATAGGGCAGAGTGGTGCTGGGCCAGAGGTGACCCATGGGATGTGGTGCAGACAGGGAAGGGAAACCTGCAGGGATGGATGGATGGATGGATGGATGGATGGATGGATGGATGGAGGGATGGATGGATGGATGGATGGATGGATGGAGGGAGGGATGGATGGATGGATGGATGGATGGAGGGATGGATGGATGGATGGATGGATGGGTGGATGGATGGAGGGATGGATGGATGGATGGAGGGATGGATGGATTTTGCGGTCAAACTTCCAAAGGAGCAGTGAGCACCTGCCCTGACAGAGTTCAGGCTGTGACATGTGCCAGCCACGCAGGGGGATGGAAAAACCATCTCTGAGGAGATGCCAGAACAGCTCTGAGCTGAGGAACGTGTGGGCATTCCTGGCAGAAAGGGATTTTGCAGGAATTAAAGCCCAGGCAGAGAGAGGAAAAGGAAATGGTGAAACCACAGCACAGCAAAACACAGCTCGGTGTCACTCGCACCAACCACATCCCCAAAGGGCTTTGGGAAGGATAATGACAGTCCCCAAAGAGCAGCAGAGGCTGCCAGGAAGGACAGGAGCCGGGGTGGCGGCGAGGATGATGATGCAAGGAGGAGCAAGGAGAGCAGAGGCAGCAAGAGGGAGACTCGGTGACACCTTTTCCTGGGAAAAGCTGGGCTGATCTGGGCTTTAGATAAAGCAAGGTGTTTTCTCTCCACCCTTCCCATGGGTGTGGGGAGGAGAGGGGCTCCTGGCCGTGCTGGAACACCCTGGAACAGCCCAGAAGCTCCAGCCCTGCTGGGAGATGCTCCCTTGCCAGCCCCAGACCAGTGCCCTTTCCTCCGGCGGGGGTGGAAGGGTGGGCTGGGCCCAGGGAAGGAAGAATTTCCAATTTAGAAACAAACAGAGGCAGTTCCTATTATTGTCGGTGGAATGTCAGCATCTCTGGTCCCCAGCACCACTGTCAACAAACAGGCTCACAAATGCTCCTTCAGCATCAGCCAAAATAACATCCATGAAAGCATCTATAACTCAGCATTCACTCCACACACAACAAGCTCCCCTTTTTCTTTTTAAATCGTCTTGTCCACGTAATTTTAACATAAAGGAACTGGCTGTGGGCTGTGTTACCGAATGAGTCATCACTTTACGTGACAGTGTAATATGATTTGGAGAATTCTTGGCACACCAGCGTGGATTATGCATTATAATCTCTTAATTTGGACTCTCGGTGCTGTGTGCCAGTGCCTGGAGCGGGAGGGAAGGAGCAGGAGGGAATTGCAGTCCGAGCCCTGCTCCTGCCTTGCTGTGTGACCTTCACAAATTTGTCACCCCCCTCCTGCCCTCCTGCCTTCCTCTGCAGAGCAGGAACACGCCTGTGTCTTCAGCAGGGTCAGCTAAAGCCCACCCAGGAGGCTTTAGGAACATCACATAAATGTAAATTATTGTTTCAGTAAGGGAAGGGATGATCTTCCCCTGATCTTGGGAAGGACTGGATCCAATCTCTGGCTGCTGGATGCCAATCCCAAACTAACCCAGGGATAAGGATTTTCAGATGGTGAATGGGAATTCCTAACAGGAAACGTGGAGATTTGCAAATTAGGAGTCTTTGGAAAACCAGCATCATTTTTGACAAATATTGATAAAATAAATAAATAAGGGGCACCCCTCTGCCCTTCCCCTTCTCCCTGGGGAGAATCCCAGTGTCCACTGGTGATGAGCAGCCACCACGGGGGAAGGGGAAGTGCCTGTGACTCAGCAGCTGGGGACACTTGTCCCCTTCAGGCTGGATGAAAATCCTGGAATCAGCTCACCCAGAGTGGAAAAGTTTGGGATCAGAGTGTGCTCTGGAGATCCAAACAAACAAACCCAGAGTGCAACATCTGTGAGGGTTATCCCTGACCCCCCCTGGCTTTCCATTCCCTGCTTCTGGGAAATATCCCCTGAGCCATGGTTAGCCAAGGATCACTGGGCTGGCAGGAGAGCTGGTGTTCCCCAGGCAGGGAGGATTCATTTCATGAGACACAAACACCACATGACGAATTTTGGGAGACGGAGAAATCCTCCCCAGAAGGAAGAAGAAAATTCTGTGGAAGAAATGAAAAAAACAAAAAAACCCCAAAAAACCCACAAAAACCCCTACATTTGCTGGCAGGAGGGTTTCTCCTGAGCTCTGGGAAAAGCAGCCAAGGAGGATCTGTCAGAACTGGGAGGCAGCTGGGGGGGATGAGCAGCCTTTCCAGCCCAGCTCTTCCCAGGAAAGCAGGACAGGGCTCAGTGACAGCCAAGGCAGGCAGACAGAGCTGTTTGACCTCGGGGAGCTCTTTGGGGAGCAGCTGACAAGTGAGAAACACAAACACAGGAGCTCATCTGGCCCTGCTCGGAGCTCTCTCACCTGTTACTGATTTCCCCAGGCAGGGCAATGACTGAGAGGCCACTTTGAAATGCAGCAGTTGATAATATTTTACATTTTAGGAGCTCATGGGAAAACCAAGCCANCAAAAAAAACCCAAAAAACCCACAAAAACCCCTACATTTGCTGGCAGGAGGGTTTCTCCTGAGCTCTGGGAAAAGCAGCCAAGGAGGATCTGTCAGAACTGGGAGGCAGCTGGGGGGGATGAGCAGCCTTTCCAGCCCAGCTCTTCCCAGGAAAGCAGGACAGGGCTCAGTGACAGCCAAGGCAGGCAGACAGAGCTGTTTGACCTCGGGGAGCTCTTTGGGGAGCAGCTGACAAGTGAGAAACACAAACACAGGAGCTCATCTGGCCCTGCTCGGAGCTCTCTCACCTGTTACTGATTTCCCCAGGCAGGGCAATGACTGAGAGGCCACTTTGAAATGCAGCAGTTGATAATATTTTACATTTTAGGAGCTCATGGGAAAACCAAGCCAAGCCAAAGCAAGACAAATCCTGCATTTACTGCCTCTGTCACCTTCTAAAAACGAGATCAACTTCTTAAATCTCTACTTAGGAGTTATTCTGTTGAAATGAAACACTCAGAGAGGGCACAGGGCTGCTGGATAGGCAGAAAACCATCAAGGAAAAAAAACATCTTTCACTTCTTGCTCGACCTTCCTGAACTCTTCATGCACAATAGAGCAAAAGGGAGCTGACCCTTGGTGACTGGCAGTTAATTTATAAGCAAGAAGCTCCGTGCCCAGGGCACGCCTGGGCTCCTGTGCCCTGCACAAAGCCTTGATGGGCTCGGGGACAGCTTTGCCAGGGCCAGGGGCAGAGCACAGCCCCCCAAACCCTGCAGCTCTGCTCAGCTGGACCTGCTCTGCCAGGGCCACACGGGGACTGTCCCCAGGGTGCCACCTCAGAGGGAAAATGCCCATGGGGTCAGCCAGGGGCACAGAAGTCACTGGGAGATTTGCTTGGGGCACCCTTGGGATTTATGGAGAGGATCCAAAGTGGCACGAGGTGCTCAGGGTGCCAAGGTTGGGGGTTCACACTCACCCCTGTGGGCACTGTGGGAATTCCTGTGTGGTCTCTCAGCTTTTCTCTGAGGGTTTTCCTTTTCCTAGAGGAGATTCCCCCCTGGCACAGCCTCAGCTGACAGAAGAGGATTTTGGCTGAGGGATTCAGGTTTGCCCCCACTGTGGAAGGAGGGGGACACACAGAGCATCGTTTCTGCTCACCCCAGGGGCAGCAGGGCTCTCTGGGGGACACGTGTGGCACTTCCCCAGGTCACCTGGCTCCTGAGCCCTCAGCTCACCTGACTCCTGAGCCCTCAGCTCACCTGGCTCCTGAGCCCTCAGGTCACCTGGCTCCTGCACCCTCAGATCACCTGGCTCCTGAACCCTCACGTCACCTGGCTCCTGAGCCCTCAGCTCACCTGGCTCCTGA
>VZTZ01046103.1:0-10837 GCA_013400955.1 Drymodes brunneopygia | reverse complement strand
GGGATTGTCCCCAGCCACAGCCTCAGGATCTGGGATTGTCCCCAGCCACAGCCTCAGGATCTGGGATTGTCCCCAGCCACAGCCTCAGGATCGGGATTGTCCCCAGCCACAGCCTCAGGGGCTGGGATTGTCCCCAGCCACAGCCTCAGGGGCTGGGATTGTCCCCAGCCACAGCCTCAGGATCTGGGATCGTTCCTGGTCTGGGAAAAGGGGCACAGCCTCACCCTGCTCCTCTCCAGCACCAATTCCCTCTCTGGTTTTGCTGCACCGGCACCCTCAGGGGTAAAACAGACTCTGACAGTTCTCCAGAGGGAAAAAAAAAACACCCAAATGAGGATATTCTGGACGTGAGGGATTGGCCCACACACCCCTGACCCTGCTCTCCCTTCAGAACAGACCTGGCAGCAATTTCTGCTCATCCAGAAATCTGGGGGAGTTCTGTCCAAGCCTGGGATGTGCTGGTTTAAAAACCAGTGTCACCTAAATCAAGAGGAGGAAAGAAAGCACCCAAACACACCTGGGGCTGTCAGAAAACACAACAGGCACGGGTCGGGAGCCCAGAGATTCCCTGGGAGCTGCAGATGTCAAACACAGCTGGAGAACTGCTCGGGTTGCTGCAAATCTCAACTCAAAAGCCTCTTTTTTTTTTCACGGAGGAAGGTTTTTAAACCCCCACAAGGAGCAATGAAATCCTTCCTGTTTTACCCACAGGGTTTTCCCTCACCTGGGAAGGACAGAGGTGTTTCAGACATTCCTGGTGGGGGGTGAGAATGAAATGATTCCAGAATCATTTGGAAAAGCCCTCCAGGACCAGGCTGTGCCTGATCCCCACCTCATCCCCAGCCCAGAGCACCGAGTGCCACATTCATGCACGTGTTTCTGTTTTCCTCCTGTCCCAACTCAGAGCCCGCTGTTTTTATCACTTTCAAACCAAACTGAGCATTCAATCACAGGGATTTTTGTTCTGGGGAGTCACTGGGGCCAAGCAGAGCTGAGGCAAGAGCTGTGAAAGGGCAGGAGCTGCTCCCAGGAATGTGCCCCGACCTGAACAACAGCGGGGTGTGCAGGGGACTCTCCCCAGACCTCGCTGGAGCCAGAATTGGAGCAGCAGGGACAGCACAGAGACCTTGGCAGCTCCTTTGGGAGCAGCTCCTTTGGGCTGGGGTGGGTCAGTGCAGAACTTCCCACACTCAAACAGGCTCTGCAGCCTTTTAAAGTCCCCAAAAATTACAGATACAGAGTCCTGAGCCCTCTGAAAGGAGGAAAAACCCTGATTTACAAGGAATGGAATAACAGGGCTGCTCTGGGGGAACTTGTCTGAGCAGGGGCTTGGCCTGGATGTCACCACCGGGTCCCTTCCAGCAAAGTGGATCTCAGATCTCCTGGGATCTCCCCCAAATCCTCATCCAAACTTTCATTCAGCAGAGGGAAGGACTGGCTCGCTGGGGTGGAAACAGGTGAGAAAAGGTGCAAGAAAACCAAAAATCAGCAGAACAGCTCAGCCTCAAACGCTGAACTGAACCGAGCTGGCACCGGGACATCAAAGCCGCGTCCCGACAGCAGCCGGGAGTGTCCCGGGACAATTGGACTGCACTGATGTTTCCTGATAGAAAATCACTCATTTTCCCTCCCTCACTGAGCCAGGCCGTGGTAACTGAGATCCCCCGAGCACCGGTTTGGGCAGTTCAGTGTTTGAGAGGTGACTCACAGCACATTTTCACCTCAGCGCATCGCCCAGGGCAGCGGCCAAACAGCCCCGAGGGGAAATCCCTCCCTCTGCTCTGCAGTGAGTGGAAGTGAAAAGAAATAATGGATGGAGTGAATAAGAAATAATCATTCTTAAAATTACCCGATTAATTTTTTTCTCCAAACAGGACGAATTCCCAATGAATGTCCCCACAAAATGATGCCCTGAAGTGACTGCACCTCCTTTCCCTTTGCCTCTGGGTGGGCAGTGGGTGGCCAGGCCGTGGCTATTCCCTGTCCCCAGGTGGACAGGGACAAACTCTGGAGCAGGGCACAGCCTCAGCTCCCCCAGCCCACCCTGCCTACGTTGGATTTGTCTCATCCTTCATCTTTAAAAGGGCTGGTGGGGAGAAAGAATCCCTATTAAGGAAATGCTAATGGGGGGCGAACCAAAAAGACTCTTGAAATTATAAACAGAATTAAAAAAAAAAAAATACCACACACAGCTGTCACTTTATACAGATGGAACTCTGGGCTCTGAGAGCCTTTCAAATCCCACCCTTGGAATTCCTGCTTTTCCTATCCATATTATTCACGTGCTGATGTGATTTATCCCGGCCCGACGGTATTTTTTAAATATTTCCTTTTAAAGATGCTTTTGGCCCTGAGGGGGCTGCAGCAAAACAGAGAGAGCAGGCTCTGTGAGCAGCCTGGGAAGTGAGGACAGGCCACTGGTGTCCCCAGGAGAGAGCAGGACCCTTTGGGGGCACGTGCTGGCTGCTCTGATGTGCCACGAGCGTCACAGACAGGGCCATGTCCGAGCAGAAGGGCCAGGACAGCTGCCAGGTTTGTGATTTCTGGGATGAGGATGGTCCCCAAGTGTTGCCCTGGTTTTACAGGGCCCCATAAGTTGTGACACTGTAACTGGAGTTTCCCTTGCTTCCTCTATAAACACGGTCCTTGTTTTTCTTAACCGGCCGGGATTGTTTTGCACTTGTGGAATTGTTTTTCATTCCTTGCCCTGGGGTGGAAAAAGATGATTGACCATGTCTTTGTCCTGTAAACCTTCAGGGGTGTTGACCCTTTTCACCAATCCTTGATTGTCTTTAGAAACATATAAAAATAGGTAAATAAAGAAAGGCAGGGCTTTTGGTCGGTCCTGTCTGGAGAATCCATTGCTGCTCTGAGACCCGCGTGTTTCTTCTGTTGCCAAGTGTGCAACACCCAAGAACAGTCCCCTCGTCCTCCTAAAATGAAGCCACAGCAGGGGAGGAACAGAACAGGAGCCAGAATGTCTGAGTGCACCCAAAGGAGCAGGGATGTGCTCAGGTCTCTGCTCCTGGCTCAGCAAAGGGCACAGAGTTTGACAGCTGGATATTGGCTCTGGAATTAATGGGCTGAGAGTCCTGCTGGGAGCCACCAAAGGTCCCTCCTGGTGGGGACAGGCAGAGCTGCAGACCCTGCTGGCCCTGCTGTCCCCTCACCTTGTCACTGTCACCGAGAAGGGAAACCCAGCTGGCATTTCACCCAGGCAGCTGCTAATTAGGAACTCTTGTTTTCCATCCCCCTCACCTCTGATGCCTTTAATTACCAGGTGGGGCCCCCCCAGCTCCCTCTGCCTCCTGCCAGGATCAGGAAAAGTTGGAGGGAGTTGAAAGAGCTCCCCTGGGTCAGCTCTCCTTGCTGCAGGGACATCTGCACATCCTGGCACTCACAGGGCTGCTCTGCACAGTTTGCACCCCTGCACTCCAGGCCTGGCTTAACTTTGCTCCAGATTGTCCCTTTTGGGATAACCCTGCCAGGATTGGGGACAGGGGGTGTGTGGCACCACCCAGCCTCTTGCCCCCTGCCAGCCCTCTGTCCCTGCTGCCCCTCCCCACCCTTGTGCCCTGCCAAAATGTGCTCAGAGCCCTCCTTTTCTTATCTGAAGCAATAAAATGACCCTGGCAGTCCTGTGAACCTGAGGAAAAACGGGTCCAGCTGCAGGAAGAAGCCTCTGCTCCAGCTCCCAGCCAAGCCTTGGCACAGGGCAGGAGCAGCGTGGGGCTTCCAGCAAAGAGTTTGTGACACAAATCTGTGCTTTAAACCAGGCTGCAGGACAGCTCAGGGTGGCTGAGCATGGGATTGGGGTCTCTGTGCCCAGAAATCACCACCAGCCCTGGAAATGAACTCCCCTGACCACAGCACCTGCCCTGCACACCCTGGGCAGTGCAGGAACCCAAACCTAAAGATAGAAAGGATGCACTTGCAAAAGGGAGCCCTAAACACATCCTGTGGTGGGCAGGATGTGGACAGAACCCACAATCATCAGTCCTGTTCTTCACCCGAGGCATTCACACAGCTTAGGACTGGTCCTTAGTATTAAACTGGAGTCTGTGCACGCTCTTAGGGTTAAAACAAGGCCAGCAACCAGGCCAGATCTTGATTTTATCACACTGAGAGCTAAACTCCTGTAATTATTCCGTTCCTAACTCACCAGCAAGCTGAGCAGGCTGGCTGCTCTCACTCTGAGCAGTCAGTGTGGCTGTAACCCTGTCCCACAGCCAGATTAGCACAGGCAACAGAAATTGGTGGTTCCAGAGGATCAGGTATTTCCCAGAAAACAGCATTTCCCTCAGCTGCATGAGACAGAGCTGCTCTCCCTGTGGTTTCCTCACAAAAACCCCCATTCTGCCTGCAGAGTTTTGGTCCCTGTACAGAACTCACTGCAATAAATCCCTGGCCACTCAATCTTCGTTTCGTGTCGCTTTTCCTGCTCGCAGAAGGAGAATTTTCTGTGGCTGAAAAACACCAGAGTACCTTCCCCAAAGTAAAATCTGAGCCAGGAAGCTTTGATCTCACCCTCTCCCTGCGTTATTGAAGGATTTGCATGGACCAGTAAACAAAACCTGTGGATGCTTGGATGCTGTTTGTGCTTTGGGAGATCTGTCAGGACAGGGATCAGCAGCTGAGCAGGGACACAGCTGGGAGACAAAAACCCAGCCTGAGGGGTTTGGGGTCTTGTGGAGGAGGGCAGGAGCTCCAGAGAGGTTCCCAGCCCTCCCCATAACAGCCAGAAGTGGCCGTGTGACACTGGAATAGTGAAATTATCTCCCTTTTCAACAAGAAATCTATTTCAGGACGTGGAAGGAGGGCTCCTTAACCTTCCCCCTCTCTTGGAAAGAATTGTTGATGATCTCACTGCGTGGCTATCAGAGTCCTGGGCCAACTGCTCCTTCTGCTCCTGGGCTCCTGCTCAGCTAACCAAGCAGATGCAGGGACTAATTAAAGCAGCAGAGCCTGTGCTTGCTGCTCCTTGCAGCTCTAAATTCAGGAGCTGGTACACGACACCTCGTGAGCTGATGCTTGTCTGTCTGTGATCTGAGATGAAAGAAACGTTCACCAAATAATCCAGGGGGAGGGGAGAACGAGAGCTCCCTCCTGCCAGGGCTGTTCCAGCAGATGGAGAAACAAAATCAACTGCAGGGTCCCACATTCACAGGCTGCAGGTCTCAGGAATGCTGTTAGGAAAAAAAAAACCTGGTCTCTGCTGGCTGGAAGGGTTTCATGCCTGAGGTGACATCACCTGGAATTCACAATCCTGGGTTTTGCAAGAGGGCAGACTCTGCACAGGCCTTTCCAAGCTTTATTTATGGCAGCAGATTCAATCCTGTGCCATGTTTTATAGGATGGAGGAGGCTGAAATGAAGTTTCCTTGGCTGAAGAGAGGAAAAAGAGCTCAGATTATTTCAGTGCCACTGGCCTGTCACTCACTTGTGCTCTCCAGACATTTTACAAGGGGCATCATTAAAAACAAAGCAAACTAACCTGTAATTTAGAAAAGAACCTTTCTCTTCCCCGAGTCATTTATTAACCAGTTAAGAATCTGACAAGCCCTTCTTAACTATTAACAAACAATTGGTGAGGCTGGGACACGATCCCAGGGCAAAATGCACAATTTAATGGCACGAGAGCCTGAAATTTATTGCTCTCCCTGTGCAAACAACATTGATGTGCAGCTGCACAAAATCACCTGTGCCCCAAATCTCCAGGAGGAGCTCAGGGTTTGGGGTCCTGGTCCCTGCAAACACAGAGGGGATGCAGGAATAAACAGATAAACACACCATTGGGATATTCTCAAACACTCAGAATTGGAAAATTTGATTTTTTTGAGTTTTGAGTGTTTGATTGAGAAAAATCACAGAATCATGGAATGGTTTGGGTTCAAAGAAACCTTAAAGATTATTCAGTTCCAACCCCTGCCATGGGCAGGGACACTTCCACTGTCCCAGGCTGCTCCAAGCCCTGTCCAGCCTGGCCTTGGACACTTCCAGGGATGGAGAGCCACCAAATTAAAACTCTAATTCTAAATCTAAATAATTCTAATCTAAATCTAAATCAATTCTAAAACCCTAATAAAATCTAAATTAAAACCCTAATTTCTCTGTGCCAGGACCTCCCCACCTTGACAGGGAACAATTTCTACCTAATCCCCAATCTAAACCCACTCTTTTATCTGTTTGGATAGAGAAAATATCCAACTTATCTAGCAGGAAGCCAACAGAAATGCCAGGCATGGTAGAACAAGCGCAGGCAGAAATAATGACCAGGAAATCAAATCCCTCAGCCTTAAATGGTCACAAAAACTTGTGCTGGGGGAAAAAAAAACCCAAAAAACCAACAAATGGCACCTGAGAGCTGTGACTCTCCCACACCAGGTGTGCAGCCACCTTTGCACAGCTCTCAAATCAAAGCAGCAAATTTTCCATGATTGCTCCAGAGGCTGAGGAAAAAAGGGCTGCCTGAAGCAGGCATTGAGGGTGTCGTGTCATGAGGAATTTTGAATAAAATATATTCTACACTAAAAGCAAGGGTGTGAGTTTACAGCCCTGCAGGTGCTTTTCAACCTGGCGTCTCATTTATTTTCCTGTCCTCACATCAGGATATTGGGAGTCTTTTAGGATGAGCCCCCTCCTGGGCACAAATTTGCTCAATTTCCCCCCGTGGCTTCAAACTGGATGCTAAATTAAAAGCCTAACCACCAATACCCAGATTCCACAATCTCAGCTTCAATCTGGATGCTAAATTAAAATCCTGTTCACCAATACCCAGATTCCACAATCTCAGCTTCAATCTGGATGCTAAATTAAAATCCTAATCACCAATACCCAGATTCCACAATCTCAGCTTCAATCTGGATGCTAAATTAAAAGTCTAATCACCAATACTCAGATTCCACAATCTCAGCTTCAATCTGAATGTTAAATTAAAACCCTAATCACCAATACCCAGATTCCACAATTTCAGATCTGAATGTTAAATTAAAAGCCTAATCACCAATACTCAGATTCCACAATCTCAGCTTCAATCTGAAAGATTCCACAATCTCAGCTTCAATCTGGATGCTAAATTAAAATCCTAATCACCAACACCCAGATTCCACAATACCAGCTTCAATCTGGATGCTAAATTAAAATCCTAATCACCAATACCCAGATTCCACAATTTCAGATCTGAATGTTAAATTAAAAGCCTAATCACCAATACTCAGATTCCACAATCTCAGCTTCAATCTGAATGGTAAATTAAAAGCCTAATCACCAATACCCAGATTCCACAATCTCAGCTTCAATCTGGATGCTAAATTAAAAGCCTAATCACCAACACCCAGATTCCACAATCTCAATTCCACACTCAATCCCACAGCTGACGAGGTCCAAACCCACCCACAGAGCCCGAAGTGGTGCCTGCAAACCAATAAAGAACTCTTTACAAATTCACAGTCTCATCAGAGAGTTTTGTGCCAGGGCAGGGATGGGGAAGGGCTCCTCCCCTCCCAAAGCCCTGCTGTTAATTTTTCCCAGGAGATGCCCAGCTCTGCCCTGTGGAACATCCCCTGTGGGCAGCATCTGCTCAGATGGAAGGATTTGAGAACCTGACAATGCCAGCAGAGCTGGCCCAGTTTCATCACGTGCACAACAATTGGTGGCGTGAGAAGGAAGAAAGACAAAGTGCAATTCAGATATCAAATAAAATAAAATAAAATGAAATAAAAGGACTCAGTTCAATGCAAGGCTCCTTTGGGCAAGGACGTGGCATTTGAGTTTTGTCTGTGGGCACATGGCTGATGTAGCATGAAAATCAAAATGTTCTCTTCCCCATTATCCACGAAATGCAAAGGGATCAGTGATGCTGGAAAGCTCTGCTGTGACATTTCCTGCCCCCCTTCCACTCTCCTGGGGATCCCTTTGGGCTGGCCCCAAATTAAATCTGAAAAAACATTCTCTGCCTCTTCCTTTCCAATAATAGCAAAGGATTTGGGAGTTTCTGTCCTGGCTGGGGGGTAGAAATGATCTTTGATGTCCTTTCCAAAGCCTGCGTTAGGGCATGTCCACCCTCCTGACTGGGAAAAATCTGCTTTATTTTATTTCTGTCCCCAGAAATTGCCACCAATGCAGCATTTTGGTCACTGAGAGTGTCTGTGGTAGAAAGCTGGATTTCCACCCAGATCCAGCTGCATCTGAGAACTGATGACAACAATCTGGAAGGAAAAACGTTGCTGCAAATGTTACTGGAAGGATCTCGGGCAAACCAGATCTTCCAGCACAATAAAAAACAAGCCGACTCCCAGCTGCAGGTGGAGATCAGATAAGGGGGAGAAAAAGAACATTGGGAGTAGAAAAAGCATTTACATCATCATCATCATCATCATTTTTTTGGTGTGGTTATCTTAGCTTTCACCTCCAAGTGAACATGATCAGTTCTGGTTTGGCTCATGATCTTTCAGCTGGAAAATGCCACACTCCGGGTTTTCCTCCCCACCATCTGGAACGTGCTCTCCTGAACCAAGAACAAGGAGTCTTTCCCCCATTCATTTCACCCCTTCCCACTTGAAAAATATCATCTCGAGCGACTTCCTCCCAGGGGCCACGTGCCAGAGCAGCTCTGCCTCGTTCATCTCCTGCTCCAAAACCAGCAAGAACACTTCCCATCCACGCTGAGGACAGCCTGGAAACACAAATCCCAAATCAGCAATGCTCTGCTGTGCTCAGGGAGGGGAGCACGAGTCCCACTGAGCCCCAGGGGCTCCTTTTGGGACTCTGGGATGCTCCAGGAGAGATCTCCCCAATTCAGGGTGCTCTCCTTGCCTGTTGTGCACATCCCATAAACTGCTGGAACCACCCAGTTGTATTTTCCTGCATTTCAGACCATCCCCTGGAATAGGGAGTCAGTGACTGGGATGCAATTTTTGTGGAGGAATGAGGTGAGCTCAAATCCAGACAATTTTTGATAGTTTGCTATACGCACACAATGTGTCAACCCAAACCAAGGAACAAAAATATAGTTTTGGGTAACATTGAAATAATTTTTAGCATCATTTTAGCAGCAGCCACATCTCCCCTGTGCAGTTCCCTCCAGGCTCTTTATTCCTCTGCTCCTTTTTGCACTCTGGGATGGTCCAGGAGAGATCTCCCCAATTCAGGATGCTCTCCTTGCCTTTCTACACATCCCATAAACTGCTGGAACCACCCAGTTGTATTTTCCAGCATCTCAGACCATCCCCTGGAATAGGGAGTCAGTGATTGAGATGCAATTTTTGTGGAGGCACGAGGTGAGCTCAAATCCAGACAACAATTTTTGATACTCTGGTAAAAACATGCAATGTGTCAACCCAAACCAAGGAACAAAAATATAGTTTTGGGTAACATTGAAATAATTTTTAGCATCATTTTAGCAGCAGCCACATCTCCCCTGTGCAGTTCCCTCCAGGCTCCCTATTCCTCAGCTCCAGGTGCTTGCTGCTCCCTGGTTGCTCTGTCTCTCACACAAATACCCACATGGGAACCTTTTCCTGCCTCCTTCTCTCTCCTTCCTAAACGCCTTCAGAGAACAAATTTCTTCCTCACTTACAGTTTGTTTATAGGTGCATTTGCTCTCTACTCCTGTGCTTTCAACACCCACAGTCAATGCCTGGGGCCCCTGGTGGGTTTTGAATTCTGGTTTGTGTGGTGTCACCCCCTCCCAAAGTGTAGAGCCCTCCCACCCCTCACCAGCACAGCCACTGTGCTATAGTGGCCATGGGGCAGTGGCCATAGGGCAGTGGTCATTGGGCAGTGGCCATGGGGCAGTGACCATTGGGCAGTGACCATGGGGCNGCAGTGGCCATGGGGCAGTGACCATGGGGCAGTGGCTGTAAGGGAGTGGCCATGGGGCAGTGGCTGTAAGGGAGTGGCCATGGGGCAGTGGCCATAGGGCAGTGGCCATGGGGCAGTGGCCATGGGGCAGTGGTCATTGGGCAGTGTCCATAGGGCAGTGTCCATAGGGCAGTAGCCATGGCAGTAGCCATAGGGCAGGGGCCATAGGGCAATGGCTGTAGGGCAGTGGCCATAGGGCAGTGGCCACAGCAGCAGCCACAGGAGCAGTCTCAGCAGTCCCAGAGTGATCTGGAGCAGTCTCAGTCTCTGTACAATAAAGAACCCTTTACAACATCCCAGTCCCATCAGAGCAGTCCCTGCCCCAGCGTTGGTCACTGCAGGTGACCTCAGGCCATCCCCAGTGGCTGCACTCACACAAATCTTGGGGATGTCTCAGATATCCCTGACTCCCCCCCTGCACGGGATGTTCAGTGGCTCCATGAGCTGCTGACCCCACCTTGCAGCCCCAGTGTCACTTTAATTACAGGAATTATTCACAAAAATCCCTGCTTCAGTTCACAGATCTGTGCAAAGCACTTAGCTTTGCTTTTTCTGCATGTTTTAATACTGAAGGGGACAGAGGTGGAAGGAGGTTTAAATATTTGGACCTCCAACACTTGTTGCAATGGCTGTGTCATTGAAACTGGCACTCATTGTTACTGGGCTGGTCCAGCCATGTTAGAGATTTATGTAATTGTGGGAAAATGAGGTAGAAATTAGGTAGAGTGGATTTAAAAAAAGACTTTTTGATTATTTCCCCCCTGTTTTTTAGTGTGTGTTTATCTTCAACATTTTTTTATTGTACAGAGGCTAAAATTATTCCCTGCTGGCTTGGCAAAATACAATTTTGGGGCTGGCTAACATAAAAAATAGGGCCCTACAGGTACCCTACAACATCACCATCCATCAAGGACCTGGAGCAGTGGGGTTCAGGTTTCAGCCCTACAAACACCTGTGTGTCCCTCTGTCAGACACGA
>VZTZ01046101.1:231803-294528 GCA_013400955.1 Drymodes brunneopygia | reverse complement strand
GTTATATGTCCATGTATTTATTTTAAACGGATGTCTCTGACTGATACAGAGGCACCTGAACATCCCTACAGAATTAAACCAGATGAACGCTGATGTGCATCCTTGGAGGGGATGAGGAAAGGTGAGGGAAAAGCTTCACAGCAACAGTACTCTGAGTGAATCTAATATACATGTCTGTACATTTTTAGTAGTAATTTTTTGTGTTTCTAGTAACTTGTGAACACCTCTGCTGTGCACAGTCCTCCAGGCAGAAGAATAAAGTAGTAAACTGTAGCTCAGAGGGATTTGGGGATGAGGTGGGCAGTGCAAGGCAAAGCTGGCTGCGATGGAAGGCTTTGATAAGCCAACAAGGAATGCTGGGAGATTCATGCCATCATTTTCTTAACGCAAGAGTTCAAACTGTGTTTGCATTATACCTGTAAGTGAATATTTTATAGCATTCCTGCTATCCTTGTGCATGTCACTCCATCAAGAAAGTACAATGAATCGGTCCAGACTCATCCTACCTAGCCTCAGGCTACAAGTGAAAAGCCTAGAACAGGAATTTTATTGACCTCAGTCCCTTGTGTAGTCAACATATGAAAGTGAAAACTTCCAGATTAAATTCACCTAAGTATTGAATGCTTCAGCCCTTGGGTTGCAGAGACAACTTAAGACTCCTACCACTTAATTTCAGTGCCCTGGTTAGACATTTAGAATTCATTAATAAGGATCTGAAGTGTTATATACCCTGTTAATGTCTGATTTAAAACCCCCTAAATATTTGCCTTTATTATGAAAATCTAAAATTTAAAAAAAATTTAAAAATTAGAGATGGAACAATATAATTTTATTCCCCTTTCTGTGTGACTTTTATCAAGTACCAATATGTCTTTAAAATTATGAAAAAATATGTCTATCTTTTTTTTTGCTGATCCTTCTTAAATCCTACATCACATGTATCCCAAATACTTATATTAAGTTTGCAAAAAGGTAACTTTCATAATCAGTCTTCTTTTGTGTTGAGTCTCAGTTTAAATTCCATTGCACAAAAGACAAAAATTTCCCATTATCATTAGAGTTTTAAAAGGGTCCTGTTTTTCTACCCTGAGAAAGGAAAACCAACATCTGATTAATCAAGGCATTTAAATATTTGTGCCACTTAGAGAAGGACTTATTGTAATTATTTCTATTTGGATTATTCACGTGCTTGGAGCTACCTGTTGGAAGATGTGCCTCTGGCTCAGAATTTATTGCAGTATAGCAGTGTGACAGTAAGAGAGAAATGTGGTCTCTACAATGCAACTTTCAGTGCCTCTATGAAATTTAGAGTTTCAGAAAGTTTATTTCAATGCAGTCTTAAAGTACCCTTTAACATGTAGCCTCCTCAGACAAGTTCTTGAGGACATGAAGGGTATTTTGATGCGTTAACTTAATTTTAAATCAGTGAGCCACAGGCCATATCAAAGCCTTTGAGATAGGGGCAAACTTTGAGATAAATATATCTGAAATCTTACCGGTGGTCTTCCCATTTAAAGGAAAGGGCCTTCAGTGTCTGGGTCTAGAAAGGTCTATTACAGTTCTGCTTTATAGCCTACCAATTGCAACATCTTATTTTGCCTTTCTTCTAAAGATACAGTGGTATAAACAGATTCCAACAGGTTTGCCCTTTCAGCAACATGTCCTCCTGCATTTATTAAAGTTGGACAAACTCATCATTAATTGATTTCACTGGAGTTAGACTGAGTTTGTATCTGGGCCAAAAAAATTATATAATTGGATTTAAGATTTAATATAATAACTGATTTGATTTTTCCCCAAAATTAAATGAGCACTGTGAATAAAGACAAGACCACAGGAAATGGTATGATCCACTTCCTATAACTGCACTTTTACTCCCATCAGTGGTCTTTTAGAATAGAAGTTGAACACAAATTGATAATAGAATAATTTACTATTCAACATTAATAATAAATGTGAAAGATGATTTAGTCTCTCTATATATATTTCTGCTTAAATAGAGCTTTTCTTCTGGCCAGCCAGTTGTAATTTCACTTTAATTAAAAAAATGTTATACTGGTATATAAAACACCACTGTAATTCAGTTGTTGCAGTACATATTGAGGTAGCAAGAATATTCTAACAAGAATAAAATTGTTGCAACAAATTTTAGAAGAGGTCCCCAAAAAAATCTTAAATACCTCCAATAGCACAATTTCAGATTTCATAGTCAGGAGACAAGACAGGGACATTCTCTATGTTCAAAATAAGGGTGTGGACAGTAATGGGATATAAAATTAAAATATATAAATGAAAGCATTACACTGATGGGCTTCTACTTTAACCTATAAGAAGAGCAGTTCTTATAAAAAAATATTTGCTACAAAACAAAAACTGGCAGACTTACAGGAAAAAGACCCTCATGTGAAAAGCTTGCACATGATATTCTAAGGATCAGTCTTTTTTCCTTATCTCTACCCTTTTATTTTGTCTGCAAGCAATTATACCAGTGTTGTTAGAGTGGCTTGGGACCCAGAAGATACCCAGAAAAAATGAGACTTTTTCTGAAAAAACTGTATTTTCCTATACAAGATGTGATCTGTTGATCAGAGCAAGTATAAGACTGAAAGAAGTCCCATATAATACCATAGTTTACAAAACTGAATACAAGAAGATGTACAAAACCCAGAAATAGGTCCCAGGACCTATTCCCACATTTATAAAACAATAGAATGATCTTTCTTTGTAGATGTGTATATAAGCATGTATACAAAATAATACATTAAATATATTTTAAACCCTATATATTTTACAAGCAATGGCTAGAAATATTACTAGAATGGATTTAAATTTTGTTCTCAATTTTATTAGCATTTTGTGCAAATAATCAACAAGTCAAATTGCCCATTTACTCGTTATCCGGTCTTTTTCCTGTTGGTAGATTTCATTTCACCTCTTGACAGGGACATTTTAATTTACCTGACAGACAAGAATTCTGGCTTCAAATGTAAACCCTGGTTGTGTATCCATTTCTATGACTTTTTCTGTAGTACAAATTGGATGAGTGTTTTCTGGACTCTGAAGATTGTTGGTTTTGTTGGTTTTTTTTAGTGTTGCAGTTCTGACATTGAATAGTTTATATATTGGGGAACAGTATTTTCAGTCCTCACGTTTTCTTAAGCAAAGAACTCAGCACTCTCTGGTCATCTGCTGTGTAATTCAGTGGAACTAAATTTCCACTTAAACCACTATTCCTTGTGTGTTTTGTTATTGCAATTGAATGGAAAAAATCAATGAAACACCAGAGTGTAAAAGATTTCATTGGAAACCATTTCAATGATACTTTAAAAAATAGATAAAAATTATGATTTCAGAAAATTGTGCTTGAAACAGCAGGTCCAAGGGATCAGATTCTGATAACAAACATGGTAAGTTTCTTTCTGCTCTGAAGCACAACCTGATTTGTGAGCCCAGACATCCATTTCTCAGGTGGAGAGTACTACAATGAGAACATTTGAGAATAAAGAAGTGTGAAGAAATGTAAGAAACTTAAGATGACAAAGAGGTCCCATGGTACATTGTCTCCTGGGACATGAACAGTACTTTTACCTCTGTTGATTCCAGTGGAGCACAGAGATCTGTCCAGAAGGTTGTTCTTTTGGCACCTCTGAACGTGATGGTTTTAGAGGTAGAATCACAGAAAAAAGTTCTGTGGACTTTATGGGTTTGCCCAACTGTTTCTATTTTCCTTTAATGATTTAAATTTTCAGTTTGTGCCCTGATACATTTTCTTTGCCTAGAATCTCAAAAGATAAGTTTTTCCACAAATTATTTTGTCTAAGTGGAATTATTTTTCATTTCTCTGTACAGAATTCTCCAGAGCTGCATTTTACTTTGTGGCCAGAAATTTGTGGATTTTTTTGTGCATAAACCTCAAAAAATCCTGTCCCAACTGTTATCTACTAGAAATTCAAAGTGAGAAAGTAGAAAAAAATATTGTCTTGTACAGAGAAATTTTCATGTGAATGTTTAGGCATGCATATCTCAGCCTCAGTGCTTGGACTGAAGCTTTTAATAATCCAAGTGGTGAATATTAAATTTGTGTTCTTATGACCACAGATGGTTAAATGGCACAGAAAGTAACTCAACCACACCCTTTAAAGCTGTACTTGCTCATAAACACACTTTTTACATGTCAAATCATGGTGTGGTGAGGTAGAGATTATTACAGATTAGTAAATGTGATACACTTGCTACTTGTTTATGTAATAGGCATCAGTCTGTAAGAGATGACATTTTCAAACTTTTTTGCTGGAACGTGGGTAGGAAAATAATTAAATGCAAAATAAAGGATCCAACTGTGGTATTGTTAGCTAGAATCAGATATATGTGGCTAGTTACTTCATGTATCATTTAAGAGAAAATTTGAAGAATTGTCAAATAATATTTAGTATATTTATTTGAGAGTTTTGTTAGGGTTGTTTGGTTTTATTGGCTTATTTTTGTTGTTGTTCTGGTTTTTTTATTTGATGGTTATTTATTTTAAATAATGGCACCTCATTAAAAGATTTGCCACAATTTTTAAAGTATATATGATCCTATTCTTTTAAAATAAATATTTTTTTCTCTTTTTCACAAAAATACTTGTAATCAAGCTGAGAAAACATCTCAAATTCCAGGTATGGTGAGGAATAAGTCATGTTTTCTTTTGGTTTTGCTTGATAATTTGAGGTAGTCTTCTTTTAAAGGTTTTGCGTCAAGTCCTGTGTCATCATGTGCCATCAATGCAATATTAAATAGCATTGGACTAATTATTAATATGTGGGTTCCAACAAAAACATACTTGGAAAAAAGTTGTATTCACAGTTACTTTTTTATATTCAGCAGGAAATCAAGTTATGATCAGTGGACCACAATTGTATTCTATGTTTGATTCACAATATTTTATTCCTGTAGTCCAGAGAATAACTCTGTAACAGACCCAAAGATTATTACGTATATTTTAACAAAAACTCCTAGAAATATGAATCATTGTAAGACTATTAGTTTGACAAGATGTACTCTTGAAAAAACCATGTTGGTTGACATACTACCCTCTTTCAATATCTCATTAATTTTGTCCTTGTCTCATGCTAGACATTTCATTATTTTTTCCTTAGGAATAGTATGAGCTCAAAGGGTTTAAGGGTGTTTAAATCAAAAGACTTATTCTTCCACAAATATTAGTATATTTCCATATTCTTCTTTTTTTCTGATTTTCTAAGACTTACTAAACTGAATGCAAGTTAAATGGTTTTTCTATTAAATATATTGTTTGGTATCTGCTTTCACATGCCACATTATTCTTGAAAGGAAAATTAAATTCCTTGCCATATGATAGGAATACATTATTTAGGTTTTCCTGCCGATATAAACCAATAGAAACATTTATTGGCTATTTCTGTAAATTATAAGTAAATCTATCCATTTCATCTGGTATAGAGTAGTGCTATGTATTTTCCTGCTATTTCCTAATCTACTTAAAAACTAATAAATACTTGCTATCACTAAATTCTGTACCTATGCTCACTGCCTCCCTCAGCATGTCCCACCTCCCTATTTTCTAATTCAGCCCTTTCTAAAGGTTTTACAACTGGTACTTTTCTTACATTCCATGAACACATTCTTCTGATTGAAACTGATTGAAACTTATTGAAAGGAATGTTTTTCTTCCCTTACCTTGCAAGAATCTTCCTGACAACTGTGTCTACTATTTGGATGAAGTTAATGTCCTAGGAGACTGCAGGTGTACATATTTTCTTCAGAAATTTTCCAGGTTCTGTAATTCATCTGTTTCTGTGGTTGCTTACATGAAGCAGCATTGCTTATAAGTGTCAATATTAGATTTTTAAAAACCTTTCTGTTAATCATCAGGTTGTTTGTGCTGAAAAATAACACAATATGTGATTTCTGTTTTGCTTGAATTTATATTAGAAAGGATTATTGTATTTTGAAAGGTTTGGGGTTTTTTGAAAGAAAAGGGTACATCTATGAATACCTTTTGGCAATTCCTTCTTTTAAGAAAAATATTTTTATTGTAAACCAGGTTTTTCTCACCCATTTATTGGAGAAAATTCAAAATGCAGAAATGTCAGTGAGCTGACTTTTTTTGTGTGTGTGTCTTACGTCTTCTTTCAGCCCAATGTCCTGATCTGCCAAATTCAATACATTTGCTGTGATGGATCATAGTCATTCAGCTTTATAAACCAGTCTGTTAATGTTCAGGAGAATTCAAGGCCTTTTCTGAGCATGGGTTCATAAGACTCAAGGAAAGTCAAATACATTTTACTAGAACAACTTAGAAACTTAATATGTTAAAAACTAATTAAACATAAAAATGATAAAAAATAGAACATGAAATGTGGGTAAAGCTACACTTTTCTTAAAAGGTGTTGCAGTGTTTTTGAGATCAAATGTCAGTTTTGGGAAATATAAGCCAAAGAGTAAAAATAGCAGGTTCCCAAAAACGTATAGATAACTTCTCACTTTTTGCACTACCATTTGACCAACTATGACTTCTCAAGCTTTTAATGCCAGCAGATTTACCATGCACCTATGATTTTGGTAACTGAAACCTCCATGACATTGATTATATTTATTCGTGCAAAATGTCTTTGAAATTTAGACAGAGGATACAACAGAACCTTCTTTTACAATGAAAGATGGAGGAATAGAAGACTAAAATATTAAGGAATATGAAGTAGACTTCATAGTTACTAACAGTTTTCTTTCTGTTGCGTATTTGAGACTTTCAGGAACGTTCAGAGAAAAGACCTCCAGAATGGATGCTATGCTGTTTCTGAGAATTCCTCTCCATTAAGTTGTCATTAGTAAAACCCACAAATAAAGTAAAAGAAATTTGCAAACTACTTTGGAAAAAAAAATTCCAATTTTCAAGCAGAGAACTCAACATAGGTAGCTTTGACGAGAGTTTCACAATGTGATAAAGGTTGGGAAGGGATGTCCAAATAGTATGGTTGGAAATGTTGGCATTAATTTGCAGTAGAGGTAAATTACTGAGAGCTATTTACTCATGATGTTTCAGGGAATACTCAGAGCACTGTGTTTTGGCCCAAATGGTTACACATCCCTTTTTCTTCAGTAATGGCTATAATGTGATCAGTAAATGCAAACTTAGCAAATTAATGAAAATAGAGCAAAGATGTGAGAAGTGCAAAAGACACAAAATTTTCTTCCTATTTTCACAAAATAAATGAAATTCATATTTTTATTAATTCTGAATTGTCTTAGGTTTTACTTAAGAAAGCTTATTTAGTGTATTGTCTTCTATGAAATGTAAAGATTCTTCTTTCTTTTTTTTTCTTAAACTGATGAAGAAAATCTGTGAAACTTTAATAGCAGCAATACATCCTTTCTATCCCATTTGATAGAAAACAGATCCATTGTATACATCAAGCCATACAGCCAACATAGTGGACTGATAATAGGAAAGTCATTATGATCTTTTCTCTATGAATTCCCTTCCCCATCTCCCCATCTTTTTTATTGTTAAATATTTTTCAATGTATTTCTACAACAAACTTTTTGTGATTAATTAGATTTCAATTGTTTTGACAGATAAATATAGGGAATGAAATTTTTTCAAGGCAGTTGTAAACCATTAAAAACCAAAAAGCTGTTATTAAAATAAAAGACAGTAGTGCATTTTCCATTTTTTCTATTTCAAGTTTCAGATTTTCTTCCCTGCTTAGTGTCTCTTACTGCTCTTAATTCCTGAATTTCCGATTTTTTCCTTTACCTTACACTGGATAAGGAGAATGACTCATCAGTGTTCACTCATAATCTATAATAACATCAAATATTTTTTTCATTATAATAAATATAATCTCTTTTATATGTGTATGACATGTGAGTGATTCATATGCAACTTGTAAAAAAGTGATCAAGAAGGTAGATAAGACATTTACAATTTACAAATACAAGATAAAAAAAAACACCACATAAGTGAAATTCTACTTTAAAGGACCCTTCAATGTCCTCAAAGAAGCCAGCAAAGAAAGTTGTATTAATCAACGACATGGTCTGTATTTAAACTCTACAGTCCCATTTGTGAAAATAATATTTTGGCAATAGTTAAGGACAAAGAAGAAACAATTTTATATTCTTGTCTGATGCCCCATTCTCTTCAGCCCTTCTGAAGGACATTACATTATGCACAGGAATGAACATTATCACCATCTGTTGGCTGTTTGGTGATGTATATGGAGTGAGGTAGCAGTTCAGTTTGGAAAAGCAAGTGCCTATATTTGAAGAAAATAACAAAAATTCAGACAGAGCACTAACTTCTGTACTAACTAGTGTTTTAAGAGGAAAGGCCAAGGTTTGAACTGGTCATACAAATGAACTACCCCTTTCATCTAAACCAAAACCAGGACATCCAGGCTACAGGATTTTTGAAACTCTGGGTTGGATGGACAAGGCCGAGGGGACAGAGGAAGAAGACACATTACATGAAGCTGAGTATTTAGAATGAATTTCAGACACTAAACAGAAACTTTAGAATTAAATGCAATATACTTACCCTTTAAATGATGGTAACTAAATACTAATAGAATTAACCCATTATAAGAATGCTTAAAGGAAAATATTTTAAAAGGTGGCTAAATGAAGAAAATCTAGTTCAATAGGTCTAATTTCAGAATTTTTATTAATAAAATGAAACTAAATCTATTCAATATCAACTAATATCTAGAATTCAAAGGGAGGAAGGAATTGAGGTTTAAAGAGAGGTGTCTCAAGCACAGTTCATTTGCTAGTTTGTATTGAAGAAATAATAGAGACGAGAAAAATCTAGATCATATTCTTCATAGAAATGTAAAAAATTACACTTTAGTTTGAAGTACACTTTTGGATAGTCAATAAAAATATAAAATAACTAGAAACCAAGAGTTAAAAAATCAATTTCAATCCAAAATTTGGTTTTACAAAATAGTGAAGTGTGTAGGATTAATTGAAGTGCATAAGATTAATGCCATAAAATTAAAATTGCTAAGTATTGTCCTACTTAAGGACTACTGAAATATAATCTTTTTCCCGCGGTGCCTTGTAAACTATTTGTGTTTGCTTTCAAATATGTAAAATTCACTTAAGAGGTGATGTTACACCATTCCCAGTTGTTACACTCATCACATTTCTCCCTCCCTAATCCTCTTCTTTGAATTAAAGAGAAGAAGAAAGAAGAAAAAGAAAAATCTGCTGAGCACTAATTATTTAACCTTACCTCCTACCTACTTTCTCTCTTTATTCTGAGGTTTCTTAAGGGCTATAATGAGCTGTCCCCACACAAACAGGCCAAATTAGTGGATAATTACTGCTGGGTCTGTGAATGTTCTCACTCCTCCTTTCTTACAGTTTCACAACATTACCAGAATGGTCTGTCACCTCCCTACCAATTAGGCACAATTACTACTTTATAACATTAGTGGTGGCAGGCTTATTACCTTGGAGAATATGTAAAAGTAAGGGAGGGTTGGGGAGAGTGGGCAGTGAATCAGGCCCAGGAGATCATTATCACGTTGATAACTTGTATAATCCTAACTTCACTTTTCTTTTGCAAGACAAAAGCTTTATACACAGTTAAAAATCGAAGCAAGCAGTTGTTGGGGTTTTGGATGATTTTTAATTTTTTAAAATTGTTTTTATTGGGTTTTTTAGGTGATCAGATCATTATCACTTTTTGTTCCCCCAAGTTTCCCGGGTGGTGGCGCTAACGCTTGAATTTATTTCTATTCTTACTGAAAAGATGTATTTTTGCTGACTGAAAAATATATGTTTTTCTGTCTTTTTCTGGCTAAAGTAGATATATTAACTATGTCATATCAACAGCACTTCCACTGACCTTAGAGTACACCAAAACATTCCCTTCAAAACTGTATTTAAAAAGGGAGGTCAAGATAAACCTATCTTAAATGCTCAGAGAAAGATAACTAACTTCTAGTCTTTTATAAACAATGCTACATAAGTAATTCACTTCTGCCTTTCTTGAAAAAAAACCAAACAAATCAAATCATCAAAACCCTCTCAAAAGTACCCTATCATGCCCTGTGATTTCTTTTTCTAATGTCTCAAAACAGGAAATTATTAATATTGTGTGTTTTACAAGATAAATTTATGACAGTGAAATGACTCTTGGAGATTTAAGATTAGATTTAATGCCTTGGAGGAAAAATTTTCATTTATTTGCTTTAAAAATCTTTCATATATCTATTTCTCCTCTCCTCTAAGGTCTTCCAAATTCCTCTGATCCTTGCAGTGTCAATTATAGAATATTTACTAACAAATGCTAGAGGAATTACACTGTTTTGGATGCTAAGAATTGGGCAGACTAATGTAATTTAAAATCATTATGGAAAATGTAGCAAAACTCTAAAACAGAGCAAACCTTTGCTATGCAGGAGCAATTATCTTGCAGTAAATTATCACTATTCAGTAACTAATACAATCCCATAAACCTGCTGTTGGTTTACAAAATCTAATCTACCCTTTTCATGGAAGGTACTAAATTTTTTTCCCAGAATACATTGTTAATGATAAAGAGTTATAACTGAGTATGAGTAGCATTTTCATACTCATCTATTTAAAGAGTGTTACTGTGTGAAGAGGGTGTCCTCAAGATGCCTGTTAAACATTCTCCCAGTACACCATCCTGCAGCACTGGAATTGTAAAGGGTCTGTGAGACCTGCCCCATCTTAGTATGCAAACTTACCAGAGAGAAACAATGCAAAGCTCATCTGCTATGCCCACTTTTAAGCTTGATAATTGTTATTTTCATTGTAGGTACATTTCAAATGCAAGTGTCACTTATGGAAACTACTAACCCTGTTGGAGGTAGAATAGGGCAGAGTAAAAGACAGATGGAGAATATGATATTCTTTTCAAGAACATTTTGAATAACATAATGAGAATATTTTTACATGGAATGTTTTTCATCTGTGTGCACCAAGTGTCAAAGTATCTCAGAGCCATGTTCTCAAGTAGAAAGTCTGTGGGGTTATCTGCTTATCCCCAGAAAAACTTCTTGTTTGTTTACCTGCCTTCAGGTTTAGGTGTTAATGAAGGGAAATATTCCAAAGTATTTTTACATTAAAAGACCATACTGATTCAATTGTTTTGAATACCAGTCCTTTTTTGTCACAGTGGCAAAATGTTAAAAAATTAGAGCATAGCAATATTCTAACAATCCTTGGATAGCTGATGCAAAGTTCCTTGGAGTGGCTAGGTTGAATGTCCTATGAATTCTTTAGGTAGTTCCTCTTCAACTTTGTTTTACATGCCCCATTGAATGCACGCTTACTTATACCATGCTAGTTTATGAAATGCAAATAAATGTATATGTAGGAAAGGATTTGTATTACCCAGATAACAGCAGCCACGTCATTTCAACTACACAAGGATGTTATTTAATGATTCAGCATCAAAAATTAAACTCCTGAAGGACTTTGTAACTCTGCAGCAAGTAGGCTTAAGAAGAAGGGAAAAAAATTATATAAGCAAAGCTATAAATTATTTCAGCTGTGTATCTTGTAAGATTTTCAACTCAGGTTATGCAAATAGATAATATTGCTGATGTTTTTTGTAGGGACTTTCAAGAATAGTTACAGAACTTACACTTTTCCAGTGTTCTCCAGGGCTCTAGTTCTCCAAGGCAACCCTTTATTTTAAAGGATGAAAGGATGAAAAATAGCTCAAGGATATAGGAGGCTGACAGACCTAAATATGACAAATCTAGATTTTTGTTTTTGTTGTGAGAACTTTGTGCCACTGGGTCTACCAAACCCAAGAGATCATCACACAAATGGACAATTTATGATGTACATTTTGACCTGTTTCATTGCTCTATCAGTCACTAGTATATGGTAAAAATGAATTGGGAAAGAGGATTAATTAAAAGGAAAAAGATAGCATGAATTTAGCTCATTTTCCAGTGTGCCCACACACATTGCCTATTTAATTTTTTCTATTACTTCAATAGCAAGAAGAGACAATTTCACAAGACACTCTGGAAAGTGCATGTTGTAAAAGCTTGCACTAAGAACCCAGCAGAGTCACATCTTACAGCTCTGTTCCACCACTTTTGTGATCTCATGTTTACAATCAGATATTTTGGGGGCTTTTTAATGTGTTTCAGGCATCAGGCTGAATCCTAGCAAAGTTAGAAATGCAATAGGACTAAAATATGAACTGGTTCTGTTTAGAATGAGGTCTGACTGTTTCTCCACTTGAACTGAGAGAAAACAATAGTTATCAGTGAACTTCACATGCTTCAGATCATATCCCTAAAGTACGTTTTCTTGTCTAGTATTTAAAACTTTTCAAACTAGAAAGTCTTTTTGTGATATCTTAAAAGTACCCAGACTTCTACAAATACTCAGAATTAATAGGACTTGTGGTAATGCTTATGGAGTAATTACATTTGTGGTCTGCAATAAAAATATGATCAAGTTTGGACAGTTGCTGATAAACATTTAAACAGAGGGAAAATATTTTTTCATTTCTACTTTTAGCTCATGTTGATGTCTTGTTATTTCTTACAGTATGGGAAATAATGTATAATGTAAATAATACAGCTTATTCTTCTACTCAACTGATTTTCTGCAGAAGTATCCAAAATTTAAAATTTGTTTTACAAATCCTGTAGGTCTTGGTAGGATGGGTTATATTACAGTCATTTAAGATCCATCAGACAATCCACCAGGGTATTCATCAGTTAGCTTTTAAGATTGGTAGTAAAAAATTGTTTTTCATAAATAAATCTGATGACTTTTGGTACAGATACAGGAAGACTTACATCTTCAGACAAGCTACTGCTAGAATTAATGTAACTATTGTACATATCCTGTAATTTATGTTTGCACAAAAAGAAACTGCAGCAACCAGTTTAGAAGTTTTATTAAATACATACAACATCTCAGTACACATATGAACACCTTATTATTGCCATTTAGGAACGGCGTCCTATTTGGGTATATTAGTAAGAAATTGCAACCCAGGTACTCCTGCAGGTGTCAAAAAGATCTACATATGGTTATTGGTAAGAGGCCATTCTGGAATCTTGTGAAAGGTTGGGTTTTTTACTTTTGGGTGTTTTCATAATACTGTCATATATACAGGAGAGTTATCTCAGGAAAGAATCTTGGTGGAAATAAGCTCTCCCAAGCTTTTAACTTCATCTTGACAGTAGCTGGAGAAGATCAAGACCATCCAATGGTCCTCGCAGCTAATTAATCTTTCTGTTCAACTGAAGCATAACTTTCCACTTGGACTTTACAGGTTGTTTATACATGAGTGGATTTTGCAGCATTAGAGACAAAGCCAGAAAGGCTGTTTTGAAGCATTGTAGCCTAAATCTCATGTCTATTTTCCATACAATAACTTAAGTGAGTTTGCAACTCATGAAATTCAAGTGAAATTCTCTTGTCAAAAAAGAAACTGTTACTGTATTTACAAAGAATTTACCAGGAAAACTGTAGCCGCACACTATCAGGGAATAGAAGAAATACTCAGTTGCTTCTGTGTGTATTTCCACTTTGTTTATAAACAAAACCAGTTTCTAGTGCTATCATACTGTCTCCTATTACATATATAAAAAATAATTCCACAATTTCTGAACTTAAAAAGAAAATTTAAGTGCTGTTTCCTTAACACAAAGTTTGTGTCTATCTTTAATGCAGCATAAAAATATATTACTGATTTAACAGCATAGTGGTCCCAAGGAAGCTTTGCAGGGCTAATTGAGAAGTTCACATATAAATGTAATTTAGTTTATTGTCAAATAAATGTTAATTTAATATTTTTACACACATTACTTCTGTTTTTAATTTGGAAAATGACAAAGAAGTCGAAAATGTACTGCAGGGAACAATTCAGAATTGCCAGAAAGATGAAATAGGTGGCCTACAAAAGTTTCTTCTTTTTAAACTTGCAGTACCATATTCCTATAGTGAAGGCAATAAAAACTAGTGATAAAAGTGGTATGCATATCTTAAAACTAAACTGGCTAATTTATACCAAACAGCTACTAAGGCAACAATTACTCCTTAGATATCACTTACCAGTCCCCAGAGAAAAGCCATATTCTGCCTTTCCACTATGACCTGACACTCCAGATGTTGGGTGACAACACCCAGTTTTAGGTTTTGCCAGATCCCTGCTCACTCTCTTCTCTCAATAGTTTATTCATAACAAGCCAGGTAGCCCTTTCTGTTCCATTCATGTTGCGTTTCTTTTGGTCAACATAATGAACTTTTTCATACCATTAAGTATGTTACAAACTGAAGTGGGTGGATAAACTGATTTAAGCACTCTTTTTAAGAAATCAAACATGTTTCCTCCACGAGTGATAACAATGTGTTCATACTTTGTGTAAAATATAAGGAAAAATTAGATTGTAAGTATCATTTTTATTGGTGCTATATGTAATAGTATATATATTATATAAATTATGTCTTATATTATGGCTTTGCAGATTTATTGTCATAGAACTGTTTTCTCAATCCTATATCTTAAGTAGAATGGCCTTACAAATAACATCTAAGGAAGAATTAATCTTCTGGTTTTCAAAGTTTTATTGGCCAAGCACTAATTTTGTGCTTTATAATCCTTTCCAGTCCTATAGTTTATGTAGACTTGCCCTACAAATAACAGCTAAGGATTAATTAATCTCCGGGTTTTCAAAGTTTTATATGCCAAGCACTCTTTTTGGAGGGCTCACAAACCTAGACTGTGTCCATGAAATTATACCTGAAAACATACAGCAACTTGTATTTTAAGTTTAGATTTAGTTTCCTTTTAAAAACCCTTAAAAACTTCAAAGAGAAACTTAATAGTCTAATGCAATAAACCAAGCTGGACTTCTAGGTGTACAGAATGTTAAAAAGTCTCTGTTAGCAAAGAGTTGTAAGAACCTTGTTCTTCATTTCAGTCCTTTCAATCTGTTACGTGCAAAAAGTTCCTCTCTGTTCCTATCCCACAAGCCTTTTTGCATTTATTTTACCTTTTTTTGTTCATGATTGCATAATCTTGGAGAAATGTATCATAAGATCAAATCAGAATCTGGCTTTGCAGCTCAAAACCTTGACCAGCCAGGAAGAATGCTGGCTAGTACAGGAGGGAGGGAACACTTGATATACAAACCCCTACTTTTATGATGGCTATGTCTTTCCTGTCTTCCCTCTCCATCCTGACAAGACAAATCCCCTCTTAAACACATCCATAATAAGCCATAGCCTCCCTAACCATTCTTGGAAAACATCCATATAAACCTGTCCTTACACGTGTGCACTTGCAGACCCAGAGGGGTAATAACAATGTTTGTTCAAACAGAATTCATTGATAAAACAGATTTTTTCCCTTGCATTATAGTTTATTCCTATTGTATTGTCTCTACAGGCTACTGGTGATACTTTGTAAGTACTTCAACTGTCCTTTAATATTTATAAATTTCATTAAATGAGCTCAAAATATTTCACAAACTTTTAATTGGATTCAACAAACATCAAACAAAAAAACTTACAACTTTCTGTTGGAAAAGAAGGAAATAAATATTCACTTGTTTAAGTAAGAGCATGTCACCTCAGGGAAGATAATCTGAAAGTCCAAGCCATTAAATTGTACTTCAAGGACGCACCAAGAGTGAAGGACAGAGACAAGGAGAGAACCTATGAATCTAAATTCTCATTCAGCTTAAATTTGTCACTGGCTGTGACATATCCTTAACTGCAATCTCTACATATCAAGAATGCAAATGCAAGTCTCATCTGCTGATCTAGAAGTGTGTCATAATTCAGATACCTTGAATTTGTTAATTAGCAATCTAACCACATTGTTATGTGAGCACTGGCTCAGGACTATGCATGGGCATACTTTTGGACTACAAATAGGTCTTACCATTCAACTTTCCTCTGTATCCTTTAAGTCTAGATATTAAATATTTTTAGTATTAAAAAAAAAAGAAGTGCCTTTTTATTTGTCATGCCTTCATTAAAATGCTATGACTTATCTGCAACTTGCTTGAAATAGTATAAAATTTATTTATAGTGCATGCATTTCCTTTCATCCTCTCAAACAACATTAAAATTTCTATTACGTACCATGTTTGTTTTCTTGATATTTAAAGGTTGCCCTTCTGTTCCTAATTGTTAAGATTAAAACAGCAATCATCTTCTGAAATATTGCTACTCTTTCTGTTCCTAAAGCCAGAAAATATCTGACTCATTTGCAAATATTGCCCTTAAACCAATAAGTGTATCATTTTTAAATGCATGTTACGTCTATGATATGTCCACAGAAATCAGAGCAAGATGATTTTTCAAGGCTCTAATTAATATCTTTTTCCGTTCATCAAAAAAGTAGTCCACATAAAAGTAGTTAATATTGCTAATCTGACATTCTTCTTCTGACTTCTCAAACAGCAGCTGAAAACTTCAAGTGAAATTAATATAGACACTACATGTTATTTTTCGAGTAATAGTGTCCATTTATCTTTGTGTATGTCAGGAAATACAAGTCACCAATATTTTGTAGCATCAAGGTACACTCAAGCACATAAGTTTAAGCTTGTTACCACAATGGCTTGCTGAAGTTCACTAACCTTCTAGAATTTTCCTGCCCATCAGTAACTGTCCCCAGAAGCTGGGACTGCAAGTGGAAAGAAATTCCTACTGTTGCCCTAGAAATTGACCTATGAGGTGCTCAAGTTCATGGCAACAGTTACACAAATAAACAATTACTGGGCAGTCATAATATGCCTATGAATGGGAATTATTAATTTCTGAGTGAAAAGAACACTGAGAAATAGGTGTAACTTGACTCAAGGCTTAGATAGCAAACTAGCACAGCAAAACTGGGGTAGAAAGGCAGGTTTTTTGTGTAGTTAACTTAGTTATTTTTTATTTGGTTTGCCTCAGGAGAAAGGCTTTTGGAAGAGAGAATCTAAAAAAAGACAGTTTTGCTGTGTTCCAAGTTGTTAGATAAAGTACTATATTTCACCACTAAATGAACTGAAAAGCATAATACCTTTATCTATTTAATTATTTTCATTTATTATTTTGAAAGTACATTTTAAGTCACTGCCTCAGTCACATGGAGAAATCAGTTTCAGAAGCCCATGGGTATTTCCACTGCCTCAGCACAGCCCTTTGGCACAATCATAACCCTCTGTTCCAATTATATTTTTTGTACAGTTTTAGCTTTAAATTTATACATGACAACTACTTCCAGACAATGAG
This sequence comes from Drymodes brunneopygia, assembly GCA_013400955.1. Classification (NCBI taxonomy): domain Eukaryota; kingdom Metazoa; phylum Chordata; class Aves; order Passeriformes; family Petroicidae; genus Drymodes; species Drymodes brunneopygia. The sequence goes on along the minus strand of VZTZ01046101.1, from coordinate 277,263 downwards.
AAACAAATAGCTTAAAAATTTGCATCAAACAGCTTCAAACATCTGGGGAAGCTAAAAGCTGGAATCAAAATAAGGCAGAGCATATTAATCCTGCTGTCCCTGTTATACAAAACAAAGTAAAAATGCAGATGAATTTTGAACACACCATTTTCCTGTCTTTGGGACCCCAATACACTCTTTATTTTTCCCTCCCTTAGGGATATATATTGAAAAAGCCTGGACACAACACACTCAAAACACATTGTCTTGTGATAGTTTAGGAGGTTAAGGGTTTCAGTGTGTGTTCCTGTCCTCCGTGGCCAGAGAACTTGTGACCCCACTTATTTTTCCAAAACGGAGTCTCATAAAAGTGTCAGTAATAATTGCACTGTAAAAGTTCGGTATTTGACCCTGTTTTTTTTCTGTACTTGTACTTGTTTCAGACAAGCATACAAAGGAATTACTCTAAATTTGCAGTGGCACTATGGCAGAGTCAAGCCCTGATATGCTTTAATCTTCTGCTATTTAAGACTATGAAATTCAGGCTGCCAAAGTACCAATGGGAAAACTCTGCCTATGCTTTGAAGTCACGTTACCTATTTATGTCTATAAAACATTTCCCTCTTGATTTTTCTAGCCTTACATCTAATGTGCACAAAAAAGATAAACTTCCCAAGAAATTATTCTGACATGGGGTTGAATACACACTTTAGAAACTGCTTCATTTTGGCAGGCTCTGATATTGAGGAGCCTTATGTCCAAATCTCCTTTTTTCCTTTTTTTTTCTATTCCTTTCGGTGTTGGTAGTTTCTATTTTTATTTATTTATTTATTTATTAATTTTTAACTCAGAATAGCTCATTGCAAAAGTTGGCTGCCAGCCTACCNTATATATTTCTGCCTTTAAAAGAGTGACAGATTCATTCAAGAATCAAAGAAAGAATGGAGACTCTAATATTTGTTCTCTGTTGAAGAGTTTCTGAATTTCCCTCAGAATAATTCAATATCTTCCTCTTTTCCTTCAGATAAACCAGTAAATGTCATTGTCTAATAAACTCCCTAAGCTTATTATCTTTTTTCAGAAGGCTGGTTCAAAGCTAGTGCAACATTATTAATATAGAAGAAAGGAAGCACAGGTCTCTTACACATCCAGAATTTCCTGGCTTTTTTATCAGAAGTCCCAACATGTATCTGGTAACTTGGGTAAAATTTTCCCCAATCTTTCCTTAGAAGTGAACGCAGACAAATTTTCTTATCAGTGCAGGGGAACATAAAAGGAAACATCACCTGAAGCTCTTCTCTCCTTCTTACTCCAGCCCTCTCTGAATCTGCAGGTAAGCCAAAGGCTCAGTCTTCAAATCTTTTCTGTGTGTCAACATAGCAGTGACCTTAGAAATGGATGGTTTTGATAAAGGAGAACCAGGCAGTAGATGTAGCAATGTTTTACTATAGTGCTGGACAGTTTGAACTGGAAAGAAGAGACTCAACAAGATTCCTTGCTTCATGCAGTCTAGTTTGGTAAAAGCAGAGTGTATAGTTTGAGGGTTCAGGTCTGGGAGCCCCAAGATCTGGCAGAGGTGAGAACGACAATTACCTTCTCTCCTGACTTATGCAGGTCAAAGAACAATCATTATATTTGTGATGAAAAAGGTGCCATGTATTTTACATTTATAGAAAAATGAATTGAAATTTCATGGGCTATGTGTTCTTTTTGCAGGGAAAGCAAGGAAAATAATTCACACTGTGATGGCTTTTCATTATTTAGTAATGTGTATGTTAAATATAAAACAACTTCTGAGCTCTCCTCATGCCTACCTTCCCTCATCACAGAAATTTTCCACTTTGGTCTTAACTCAAGGCCAACAACCTATTCCTAAAATATTGGGTATATCTCCCTGGCTATTTTGAGAAACTACTTTAGTCCCTGAGGTTACAATGTTTGGACATGAAAGTTGTAGAGAATTCACTTAACTTTTTTTGCTGAACTAACTGCAATCTCCATAGAAACAGAGAAAGAAATACCATTGGCAGCCAGTAACCAGAAGTTAAAAGGATTTATTCACACCAGTTCCACCTATATGCTATCACTTGAACACTGACAACACTGATTACTGGGAGGACATTGTGCTGCATATACAGTATTTTAAGAAACTCAAGTCTGTATATCAGAATACTTCAGATTATGCTTTTTAAACTAGTGTTCCCTTAAATCTGCTCATGCTTGAACTCCCTTGTCAAAAATGTATTACACTGTTCATTTAAATGCTTTTAATAGAGTTGGTACACAGAGAGCTGAGCATTAAAGGCCAGAACAAAGAAGATTAAGATTGAGGAGATTAGGACTAATTCTAGTACTGATGTATTGCCTGATACTGAGCAAACAGCACATAGGGAACTGATAAAAATTTTTTTTACAGTTCCTAGCAAAAGTGAAAAATAGTCATAAAAAAACGTTAGAGACACTTATAAAAGACACTTATAAAATTGTAATTGTTGATGAAGTTGTTGACATCGGTCCTCTTTTAAAAGTCTCTTGCAATTTTTTAAGAAGAAAAGTTAAAAAGCAGCTATTGAAATATTTCAGACAGACTCTGGAGTAAAGAAGTTTCCATAAAATCCTTCAATGTCAAAAAAAAAAAAAAAAGGGGTGTAATTCCTTCACCCTAGAATGAGTTCCTTTTTAAAGATTAAAACTGAAACAATATTTTTTAATGAACACTAGCTTCCTCTTTTCTCATTTTTCCTATATGAGAGGTGAGGATAACAGCTGTGGAGTTCAAAGCTTACTATCTCTCCTCACCCCTGCTAGATAGCTGTGTGTTTTGTATGTAGGTCTCTTGTCTTCCTTCCCACACAATCCTTCTCTATCTACAGGTTAGCAGATGGACTGGAGTTCAGAGACAACAGAAGGGGTTAGAACCAATCATAACCCAGGCAGTTCAGATCCTGTTATGAAAAACAAGATGGGGAGAAGAAAAGAAAAAAGAGAAATATAGCTGCTTTTGTAAACCCGGATCTACCCTTTTAGATAGAAGAAAACAGTGGAAACTCTACCCAGCTTTCGCAACATCTGGTTTTGTACTTAAACAAAACTAAAATTTTGCTATAATTTCCACAAGCTCTGATTTCTTCCATGTTTGCACTTTAATTAGTTGTTTCCCACTTGTAAGAACATAAGTCACTGTTTATATTAAATCTTTAACATTAATGTTCTAAGTTCAAATAGAGCTATTAAAAACATCCTATAACCCTGAAGAGTGTTTTTGTGATCAAGAACTCGACTTCTTAAAATAATTGAGGAAAGATTCTGAAATTACAGAAAAATTTATCACTCAAAATATCTACTACTATTCACACCTATCTGGAGTATATATGTGTTTATAGAGAATTTATATATATGTTTATGTACATGCATGTTATTTCTGGAGAAATATATGTTTATAGACAGATAAATATTCTTCTTTATCAAGACTTAAAAAAACCACCAAACCAATCCAAACACAAAGCAATATAAAATCTTCACAAATATCTGAAAATAAACTCCACTGGTTCTGTTTTACTTTAATTTGAATGATGCAGATATACACATTAATATTAGGATTTGCCAATATCACAGTCCTTTTTTCCCCTAATTAATGACACCTTCTCACCTCACATGCTGGAGTTTATCCTAATGAGAAAATTTTACCTGTCTATAGTCATTATTAGCATTATTGATCTCAGACCCCACTGAAAATATGATTCCTTCTCCCAGGTGCCTCAAAAAAATACTGACTTATTTTTTCTTAATTCCACAGTGAAATGCTGAAGATAAAAAAAAAAGAGACACTGGTAATCTAGAGAATTATGAACATCTGATCTTAACTCTTAAATTAGCCATATGTTGAGTCTCAACAGATTGACAGTACTTATTAACATGAATGTAAAGTTTTAATATTTTAAATCTGCATTTTATTAATATTTAATCCAGGGTCATAGGTAATGTCCATGTGTGTCAGATGGAAAGGAAAGAAGGAGGTATCACAAGAATCCAATTACTTCTGCTTCTAATTGCAAATGACTTTCGATATTGAGGCAATGTTCTTCTTATGTGACCTTTAGTGCATTCTCTAGACTTCATTAAACCCTTTTGTTCTTGTCAGTTCAGGTAAATTCCATCTTGTCCTATTCCTCTGAAAGTATTCTGTCAAATGTTCATAATCCAATGAAAAATGACTGCAGCAAGAAATATGCTGGTTAGTATTTAAAATATGTGCCACATTTTAATCTTATATGTGTGAAAAGCTCAGTTCTTCTATAAGATTTTCTTGCACATACATTAGGTAAACAAGATCAACTGTAACTATCCAAGCAATTAGAAATTTTTTCTAACTTTATATAGATTATAGATGAATATTTATTCCGATAATGGGTTTGCTTAATAAAGAAAAAATGTGGATTTGAAGCTTAAAAAGTTAATGTTATCATTCCACTAAAATCTATGATTTTAACAGAAAACACATTTATTGGACTGAAATTTTGAATAAAAAGTAAAGTTAGTTCAAGGCCAGAATATTATCATGAGAAAAATTAAATTATGTTTATTTCCTCATAAGGAAATATTCATATCATGCAATGGTATAGAGAAAACTAAGTTAATATATAGACAAGTAGCAAAATAATAACAGTATAATAATTTTAGTATAATGTTGTATAATAATAAAATTATAGATTGAAAACTGCCATTTTCCTAACATTATATATGCACAATACTTTACAGGAATGATGTCTGTGATGAACATAAAAAGAAAAGAAACAGTCTATTACACATAGTATAAGATAGTGTAAATAAATGGGTTGAAAAACATTTGAAGAAATGGCTTTTATTCTCCCTGAAATAATATTTTGTGTATTCCTTTTCCTGTTTTGTTAGGAGTCCACATCTCCTACACATGCATATATTTCAGTTGCTTCATTTTTAGATGTAAAAGGTATCAGGAAAATGATAATTTTTGCTTATTTTCAAAGCCACATTTTTTTTACATGCCTTATATATTGTGAGACTATCTTTTCATAATGACTGTCCTTTCACAATTACATTTTGCCTCCAATACTTCCAGTTGATCATTTAGTTTCTTGTGGTCCAACTCAAAGTAAATGAATCTAGACAAGTGACTGCCTTTTGGGAAACCCTAAGAAAGACAAACATGGGTCTCCTTTTCATTGTAAAAAGGCAGAGTGGTCAAAAGGGTCCCCAAAAGTCATCACAAGGTTGATATTTGTTTACAAGCTGTAAGTCAGGCTCCAGTTCAAGGAGAAGGCTGTTTCTTTTTGTCTAGCTACACTGATTTAAAACAGCCTTCTGAAACCGAAACTGAAAATTTCAGCCTTCTGAAAAAGTTCTTTGAAAATAATACAGAGAACTTCTGTAAGTAATCTTAGATCTTGTCCAGTTTTCAAGGATGACTTAAGTACTTCAGATTTTATTTCACAGAAATTACTGAGAAGAGTATAACTTGAATGTAGAGGAAGGTATGTCTCTCTCCAGGAGTTTTATCCCCATTGTCTTACATAAGTTTATATAATTTAAAAAAATGTTTTACTGATTTAATCTTTTCCCTTTTGTTTTCTTCCAGAAGCATGAATCCTGTTTTACAAAATATGACTTTGAATTGCTCACTTTGCCAGACTACAGTAGAAACTGATATTAAATAATAATATCAAACCCCAAAGCTTGAAGAGACTCATCTTTTGAAACACAGAAATGAAGGCTGCGAAGAGAAATGTTTAGCATCATAGGCATTTATACTCCTTGCATTGGGGGCAAGAAAAGAATACTGTGAAGAGGGGACCTCGAAAGTGTAATCAGAATTACATTGCGATACTTTGTCAGTTTAATGACAAAAAAAATTGCATTTTCAGTTTGGGGTTGGCCACCCTGGGCACTGGTAATTTCCTCCCTCAGCCTTCATCACAGAATCATCTGGATTCGTGACACACATGGGCCTTCTTCTTTGAAGTCCTTTTTCACAGCCTCATATGCATCTCCATGTGGATGCTTCTCTCAGCCCAACACAACCTTTAGCTCTTCCTGAAACCTGCAGCAGGGCAGGCTCGAGCTGCTCTGAGTGGAGAAGTTACCTCAAATGCAGGAAACTTAGTAAAGCTGTGACATCTTATAATTGGGCCTGAAATGGGTCTTTGATACTTTTACAGTTTTTTAACCTGTGGTTTGAAAAGTGATAATCACATCTTCACTTTTCTATAGAATAAGGAAACCATCAAAAAAGAAATATGATAGCAGTAATTGGTATGCACAAGGAGAGCATATATATTTTTTGCCATCTGTGAATAATAATGAAGCATAAATCTAACACATTAAGTCATATTACTGAACCACATAAACATTGCAAGTTTTAAAGTTCACCTAAAGGGCAAATTAGATTGGCCTCTTCTTTTATGTTCACGTTAAATTCTCGAGCTTTTACAAATTCTGGGGTTGGAGATGTATTTTCTTATTTTTATGCAATTGAATTTCTCCCAGTTTCCAGTAGCAAAGGATTATACATTATTATTTTAAATAATCTTACTTTACAGACGAGAAGTAAGTTGTCCTTCAACCCTCAAAATTCAAACATTATTAGCATAGTAAATATGTATGTTTCAGAACAGGAAGAAAAGGAAAATAAATAACACCTAGAATACTTACCATAAGAGCTATTAAAGAAAAAGTGTATTTAACCTTTGGAAGTTTGCTGTCTTTGAACTAACACAAGACAAATTTTTCTGGAGAGAAGATTATGAGTAGCTACTCCTCTACTAGTGAGTTCTTGCACTTGACTGTGCAGCCAGCATTCCTGACCAGTGAAGATCTTTGCTCCCGCATATGTTACTAGGGTCAATTATTTCTGGTAGTTTAGAACAGAAGGGAGACAAGAGAGGGAAGGCTTTTCAAGCAAATTTGTCTCAATTAATTTAATAGTAATGGGCTCTGAAATAATAATATTTTAACCGGTGACTTCATTAAACATTTTCTCAAATATATAAACATTATTTTGCTTGTTTTCTCAAAAGGGAGGTCATTCATTTTAACTGCTTTAAAATTAGGAGGAATGAACCAATTTGGTTTTTTACATTTTGCCATAAAAATATTGTATTAAAATACACCACAAAGCAGCAGAATACAGCTTTAATCTGTGTTTAATCAGTTTTCAGGGCAAACTTTCTTTAAATGTAGATAAAAAGGAACATGTTATGTTGCATTTGAAAATGAGCTACCCCAAGCTTGATACACAGATGCTACCATAATTAGTTTTGGAAATTGTTGTAGCGTACACCTAAGATTATAAAATAATTATATGTGTGGTATACTAATAGGCTAAGAGGTATTCAGCGATATCGATTATTGCTCTTGTCAGAACTGATTTCACCAGCACAATGCAGTCAGCTTCACAATGAGCTAAGTGATTTAACAAGCAACTGTGGAAAAATAAAGGACTGCTACAAGACAAATGTGATGTAGCAACACGTGTTATCTCCTCTAACTGATCTGCATGAGCACATGTGGAACAGCTGAGGAATCATGTACTCCAAGGAATTTCACATGTTCTGGAGGACACTGGAGGGCTCACCTGACTCTTCCAAACCTTCATTATCTTTTAAATATCCAAAGCAGTATTCATCTCCTCACCCAACAAGTTTTGGGAATCTCAGAGAACTATCTACCAAAATACAATTACTACGATTTCAAACATCAGTGAGGGAGCGCCAAGTAGGGACAAAGCGAGAAATGCTCTTTCAGTGTAAAGGGTCCATTTCTTAATGTGGACATGTAGATTTGTGCATTTATGCACATGCGTCAATGGACAGATGCCATCAAAAAACTGCATAGACACCTCATCAAAATTTGAGACTTAATTTCCATAAATACTCCTTAACGACCAACACTTATTTCAACATACCTCTCCCTGTATTTCTGCAAGGCATAAATAAAAAGCCTAGGTCCAGAGAAATTCAAAATATTTCATCGTGCAAAACCTGGATTTTCAAGGATGTAAGCAAATGAAACAAAATAGAATCTTTGAATGAAAAAATCTAGGATTAAGACAGCCTACCAGAATTAATCACACCTACAAAATCATGTGTCTGTGGTCTTCTCCATATTACATAGCTAAGTGACATGATGTACAGATAGGACATACCTATTATGCTGTACATGGTGCAATAACAGCTGTCTGCTGTTAGGACTTCACATAAGAAATACAAGGGTAGTCAGGTTAGTCAGATGGAATCTGTCATGGATTCAAATAATAAATTAATGCAATAATAGGTAATGAGGACATAATCATTTTTATTACAGTTTTGAGTTCTCTAAAGAGATAAGGTCATGAAGAAATAAATACATTTTTCCTTTCATATTCAATTTTTTAATAAGCAGTTTGGGTAAGAACACGATGAATTTTGTTGACATTGAGTACTGATGAAAACCTGAAATTATGATGTGCAGATTGGTATAAGAATGCTTCTGTATTAATCCTAATGTTTTGCACTTCAGTGTATGTATTAGGGCAACTATGAGCTACCATATTACTCATATTTATTTGTATAAGGTCAGCCAAAAGATACCCAGTTTCTCTAATTTGCCACACATTTTATTCTCTCTATTGGCCTGCACCAGCCTAAAATCCCACTAAATACCTATTCCACTTTCTGCATCAGGGAATTTTGGTCAGTTTAGCAGTCTGAGTACAATTACTGGCATACTAAAGCAACCGATGAATTTTTAGCTATGTCTACTTTAAACTGATATACACCCAGTTCGTTAAAGGCTGTGCAGAGAGATGATTGTTACATGAACATCTGTAGGCAAAAAGTAGCAGGCATGAATAAGACAAAGGACAGGATTTCCACAGAAATTTGTACTGGCGACATTAGGGACAAAGATTGCAGTTGAGGTGGTCTAGAGGTGGTCTAAAATACAGCCTCCAGTTTTCAAAGGACTAATGTGGTCATTTTACTGTTATTGTCCAGCAAAAAGGAGGTAGCTATCACAGAGGGAAGTAGGGTCAGTCTGAGACTTTTGTGGAGCCATGATGTTGTGGTGAGCTGGGCAGCTATATGAAACCTTATTCCTAAAGCCCTCTTCAGGTTGTACAAATATATGTGTGATTTATACATTGTGCACAGACAGATGTATTTTTGCCAGGGCTTGTGTATCTCTGATAGGTATTTTCTACCCTTAAGCAAAGATATAAGTGGATTCTACAGGATTTATTTTTAATGCTATTTTTAACTCTCTACCTTCAAACATAATTTCATTCCCTCTCTACTTAAGCAGAGACTTATTACTTCTTTTATATTTAATAATTCAGGGTATTGTATTTATGTACTTCTTGAAGGCACCTTGAATGCTTATCAAAAAAAGGGGAAAAAACCTCAGAGGAAAAAAAGATTTCAAGAACTGAGAAAAAAAATCCCTTTCAGCTGAGAAGGGCAAGTGAACGGCAGTTTTGTTTGATCAGCATGTACTTTAAGAAAGTTGGCAGACATCAAACCTCTGCTGTAGTGACCTAATTACATAAGAGCAAGAACTATCATCCAGGAGGAGAGGGACTGACCAACTTGCATGGCTGCTGCACACAGTGCCAGAGAGCAAGCACAAATCATACTGCCCCCAAAGACTTCTGTGAACATAAAACAAAAGGGGTGCCAAGTTATTCTTTGGTGATTATGGAAATTATTGGAGCAGCTATCAAAATGCGAGCAAAGGCATTCAATAATTAGTCATATGAGCCTAGAAAAATATGATTCAATGTAAGTAATTGTGTGAAGCTATGTGCCAGGATTGCATTTAGCTTCTTCAGAAAAACACCATGATTAACAGTGGGAATGGCTAATCCAGCAGCTAAAGAGAAGAAATCTGCAGATGCCAAGCAGGCAGAGGTCAATACAGCCTTATGGAAGGGTTTAATACTGCCTCTGCAGTATAAGATATATGTGGAGACTAATATATTTACATACCAACAGGATGAATAAATGTAAAGATCAGATAGGCAAATTTTATACATTATGCTGCAAATGTCACGCAGGAAATATACTCTCTGACTGATATGCAGAATGTTTGCCAGGATGGTGACAGCCAAACTGAGTTCAAAGGTACAGGAAATGTTGTCATCAGCCTACTGTAAAAATGTACAATTACTTGCTATTCTCTTTCTGCTTAAAGGTGACTAGTACCATCTTTTTCCCTAGGCTACTTGTTCACGCTAGCTTATTATCATTACAAAGTATTATAATGGATTAGCTTTTCCATATTTTGTTCATATTGGGAAGGGCATGTTTCAGACAGTACAGTGACAATGTTTTTGAAAAGGCGTTTATTCCTCCACTAAAAATTACCAGGCAGCTTGTTTTGAAGAATAAAAATCTCTAAATTGCATCCTTGCAAATTCCTCTTTCCTGATATTTCATTTAATATAAAGAATTAAGAAAGAAGAAGTGAGCAGTATCTAATTAATATCTCCTAATACGCAGCTGATGTCAAGAATGGCTCCAATTGATAACTACACTATATTTTTACATAGAAAAATTCAATTACATTTACTGACAGACTTTGAAATGCCACATTATTTATACTGGCAAACTTTGCAGTCTGTCAGTATATTTATTAACATTCTTTCCAGAGACCAAAGTGTATATACAATGCAGATCACTGCATTCTTCATTTTTTAATCTTTCAAAGTGATATGCACATCTTCTGGAGTAGGATGGAACTGACTTTTTTCCGGATATCCAAAAGACCAAATAGAGCCCGCAGTTATTTTGCCCTCCCTTTTGATTCTCCAGGCTAAACAAAGTAACCTTGACATTTCTTTTCCTCCTCTCTCTCCCTCCCTCTTTCCCCCTTTCCTTCATTCGCCTTCTCTCCTGCTCTTTTTTCTTGCACACACCCACACACTGCACTATCTGTGCACACATCAACAATTTTGAGCTGTGAAGAGGTTCAATTGCCACCTTAGTGACTCACTTATAATCAAATCATTTACTAGGATAGCTCGAGGACATGACAATGACAGAGAGACATCTGTTAGGTGGATGGGATGAAAAAAAAAGGAAAAAAAAAAAAGGAGGTTATTCACAGCTGGTACATTAGCCATGCTAGCCACTAGGCCACCACCGTGTCCTAGTCCTACAGCTTCACTCTCCTCCTTTCTTCCTGCTCCCTGCTGTCAGCTGCCAAAAGATATCTGTTCTCACCCTTTGCTGAATGAAAAGGTGCTAATGCATGACTTCAGGATATGTCAGAACATACAGTACTTACAAGTGTTTGGAGATGCAGCCAACCTGACCATGGGGAAAAGAAATGAGTGACGAAAGAGTGATTTTCTTGAAAAGGGATGACTAGAAAAATAGTGAGGGGGTTATTCCTTTTTATAGCAGGCAGAACAAGTTTTTGTTTTCTTGATGCTCATCTGCATTTCTTGTAGAGTACTGAATACACTATCAAATGCTCGAAAACCAGGCTGAGTTTGTGGATTGCTTTTTCTTTTCTTTCTTAAAATTTCAGCACTAATGGACCTTAAAAATACATCCCCAAAGGAAGAAGAAATACAGAATAGCTAGAATACTGACATAGAAATATACAGCTTTAAGAACTGCCTTTCTCATACTTTACAGAGACATCAAAAGAATACATTGTGAAGGGGTTTGACTAAATTGTGAGTAAAAAAATCCTGAGCTGTTTGTATACCAAAAATGCCAGAGATCAACAGATACCTAGAGTATTTCCCAACTGTCTCCTCTCTAGTTACACAAGGTCTGTGTTTTGTACCCACTAAGCACAACAGGCAGAGGGGACTGGTGACAAGTTCAGCATGCCAGAAAGCTTCTGAAGGTTTTATTTTCTCTAAGCTGTCTGTTGGTCCAGGTGGAACAGAGCAGGGCTTTTCAATACTACAAACTTTAAAAAAATCTGCTTTGTGATGTCAGTTAGGGTGATTTCTGCAGCCTACATAGTGAAATAATTATATCCTTGCTCAATATTTGCCTAGCATGACACCAAAAATAGAACCACAAACCAAACTAAAACTTGTAGTGCAAGGGCAGAATACTGGTTATTTTTTGAGTGACAAAGAAAGATTTTTAATAACAGTAAGGGATTCCAATATTAAGCCCAGCAGACATGAAGGTCATGCAAATATTTTAAAAGGAATTGCATAGCCATGCATTAAAGATCCTTTACAACACACACTCCTGAAAACGGTACACAGACTAAAGATATCCCAAAATGACCCAGACATTCACCAGGCATACCAACCCTTGCCTGGGCTCCTAGTCAGAGTTAAACATTTTAAAGTTGTCTCTTTGGATTTTCAACAAGATTCTGGAATTGGTACTTCTGCACTTTTCAGTGCATTGTAGACTTGCTAAGGAGAAAGGGAACAAGGCAGGGAGGAGGGAAAAGTCTCTTTCCTCACTTGAAGAGTAAAAGCAATTTTCTTGAAAATAAAATGTGTAGCCTAATTGTCTTAACATTTGAAAAAGGGTAAATTATTGTCTGACTTTGGTAGTGGCTCCATTTCAAGGTTTTATATTTCTGCAGTTCTTAAGAAGAACATCAAGAAATATTTATTTCCTTCAGAAAAATTAAAAACATTTTCTCATTCACCAGATAGTCCAAGCTGCTACACATTCACCAACCTTGGAGATTTTTTTAAAATACAGAAAGTAAAAAAATCCCAAATATCTAAATCAGTCCCAGACCCAGATGGGCACAGCTCCCACTTGGACCACTGTATGTTGTGCCATACTTATCTGCTTGTTTCAGATAACTGTGCCTGAAATTCCTGTTCATTTTCCAAGTTAATCTGCACATCCAAATTATGAGCAATGCAGACTCAATATGCACACACACACACACACACACGTGCGCACACGTTACACTTCTGTTGTACACCTGATAACGTCACCTGCCTTCTCCAGCAGCAATTGTCCATCTTTGAAAAATTTGGACTACCTGCACAGAAGATGTTGCTTCACTAATAGGTGAATACGACTCCTCAGGTTTTTACTCAAATTTCCTGGATTTTCCTTGTCGGGTACTATTTCAATAATGTACACTGTGATTCAGAAGGGCAGCTTTCTCTCTACTGAGAACTTGGTTTTGGAAAAGGATATTAAAAAAATTATAAAATTAATTAAACAAAAAGGACCAAAACTATTAATTTTTGAGTCTTTAATAGACCAAATAATATTTCCTATTAAATATATGCTATGAAAATCGTAATTAATCTGAACCAATACTGGCATTTTCAGAAAGATTGATTCTGACATTGTGGGTCTAATAAAAGGACTAATTTTTGTCAGGTTCTTACTGCCTATCTCCATATATCTACTTTAAAGTTTTGCAAAAGCATTCCAGTGTCAATAGAAAAAGTATTTACTTATCACAGAATCAGAAAATCTCAGAATCAATTAAATTGGAAAAGAGCTCTGAGATCATCAAGTCCAAGCAATGACGAAACACAACCTCATCAACTAGACCATGGCACTGAGTGCCAAGTTCAGTCTTTGCTTAAACACCTCCAGGGATGGTGACTCTGCCACTTCCCTGGGCAGCCTCTCTTCCCTACTCACAGTTTCTATGAAGAAATTCATCCTCTTGTTCTGTCACTCGTTGCCTGGGGGAAGAGGCAGACCTGCACCTGGCTACAAACTCCTTTCAGGGAGTTGTAGAGTGTGACAAGAGCCTCCTCTTCTGCAGGCTAAATAAACCCAATTCCCTCAGCCCTTCCTCATAGGACATGTGCTCCAGCCTTTTTTAGATTTATTTCTTACAGTATGTCCCTCTTCTGAGACCATCTTGTTTTTAAGGGCTGCTTCCCAGGGAAGTTTCTGAATCAGTCCCATGAATAGGACAAAGTCTGTCCTCTGGAAATACAGGATAGAAATTCTGTTGGGGCCCCTCCTTACTTCACCAAGAGTTGAAAGCTGTATCATTTCACAGTCGTTGTGCCCAGGACGGGCATTCTGACCACCACATCTCCTCCCAGCCCATCTCTGTTTGCAAACAGCAGGCCTAGCGGAGCCCCATCCCGCAGGCTCGCTCACCAGCTGTGACGGGAAGTTGTCTTCCACACACTCCAAGAACCTCCTAGACTACTTCTTTTCCACTGTGTAGAGTTCCCAGCAGACATCTGGCTGGTTAAAGTCTCCCACAAGAGAGTAGATGAGTGATACTTCATAAATATAGAATAATGTTATTATGCCTATGTTACACAGACACAGAAATTAGCAATTTTCCTTTACACTATTCATTAATGCTAGATAAATAAGAACTAGGACAGTCACTGGGCAAAATGAGAAACAAAGGAAATGTCTATTTTTCACCCTTTTGATAACTCCCTTTCTGTTACATGCTGCATATGAGTAGAAGTCTATTTTGTGTCAACTTTTAGTTTCCTCTTGAGAGAACTGTTTTATACTATTCTATTTTTAATAGTTATCACAGTCAGCAGAAGGGAAAATTTCTTGGTCTTTGAATGCTTAACTCTTTTCTTCTTTTTTAATCAATTTTTGTTTCACTTCAACAAAAATTCTACTGCAACACAAGAAACAAAATGTTCACAAATGATAAGAAGACAAGAGAAATTCAACTCTGGACCTACATCATATATGAAATTCAATATAATAGTTTTATTTCTGTTCCTCTTTGTGGTAACAGTGATACAAAATATTTATTAAAATTAAAAATTGGCAAATCTTCCCAAAATGAAGTCTCGGCTGAAGAAAATATCTGGACTTTTGCTAGTCAGAATTTAGCTGAAGGACACTGATAGTCTTGTCAAACAGGCCAAAAAGTTCCATCCAATCCAGTTGTGAAAACACACAGAAATGAATCCTGAATCCTGACCAACAGAATTGGAGGTCGGAGCTGACACACTCCAAAATGCCATCATCTTCCAGGAGTCTTTCACAATTCTCTCTTTTAGAGATAACTCTAAGATTCTGGGCTTCAAAAAGCTAAACTTTTAAAATAATATTTTTCTGTGTCCAGTGAAGACACGTTACTACGGACAGTATGACACAACACATGCCTGTAAGTGGAAGAAATAAATCAGCATGCCAAGTACAATACCAAAACACTACTTTATGTGCAACTGAGAGTCAAAGCTGAGTTTTGCTGCAACGTCAGTTAACTATACATATATATATATTTCAGTGTTAGCTCCAGGTGTATTGCAGAAGTAGAAGAAATAAAAATGCTGAATTGCCTGCTTTGGCACAGACATCCTCTATCCAAGCATTGCTCTGTGTTTGCAGTTTCATTGCACCTTCTTAATGTAAAACACATAGTAGATTTAAGCTTTTAAGTACAGATACTGATTGTTCTGGGAGGCTCAGAAATTAGCCAATGACATCAAATCCTGCTTGCTGTATTCACTGAAGACTCCCACTGAGAACATGGGTACAATAAGCAGGATTCAGCCTTTCTAATCAGCGCATGTTAGCATGTAGGAATAATATTGAAGCAATGAGAATTAGATTTAATTTGTATTGGTCTTTTGTAAGCTTGATGACTTTTCTGCTTGTTTTATTATGGGATCTTCAAAGATCTCTGTAATCTCATGGTTAGCTGGCTTCAAGTGGGCAATGTGAGGGTAAACCCAAACCCCAGTGATCAGAAGAAGTCATTTTATCTCACAGCCACAGATTTTCCTCTAGAGCTTTCTGTTTATTAAATTACACAGGGTCAATAAGAATTTCCTACAGATGCCTAGTTTCCAATCCCAGTACTGGCCTAATACTATATTCTGTCTCTGCAATGCACAAATGTTAGTCTTCCCCACTGACTACCTAAAAAAATAATAATCCATCTTTATTTTATTTCCTAAAGTAAAAGTTAAGGAGACTGTTATCTCTCTATAGGAGTTTCCTGTGTTATCCAGAGAAGGAGGAAGATAGTGAAAAGCTAAACAGGCCAAGGGTTCAGCCATCAGGGTTCAGGTGATACACTCTGAAGTGATATTTGGATCCATAACACTCTGAGCTCCAGGTCACTACAGGATTAAAGGGCAGAATAGGAAGTACATCATGTCATGCAATTCATTTGGGGCAATTTAACTACTCTTTGCAATAATTTCCACAACATGCTAGGAATGTTGCAGAAATTCATTCCTCTGAGAATGAATTTTGAGGTAAAATGATCCAGTGCACCTGATTTTGTCCAAATAATTGTAGATTCATTCCATTATGCACTGATTAAGGTCCCTGTACAAGACGTTTATTTGAATTTCACAGATGACCAGTGTGCAAGTTCATGGTATTTGAAAGAATTTCAGCAGTAGTAAAGATAGTCTACATATAAATCAGACAAATTTATCACCAAGTATAGCAATCAGTATCTTTTGCCATATTATTTTGTCTGAATCACTTACACCTTCTGTCTCTACAGAAGTTTTGTACAAAAAGTCAATTTTTACTTCATATCAATGGCGCAAAAGATCTTGAGCAGAAAGTCCTACCAAAAGTAATGAGGTTTGTACAAGAAAAGATTTGGTTCAAATTGAACGAAACAAATGAAAAATGTGGATAAAAGGATTTTGAGCACAAATAATTAATGCTAGGAAGACAAGGAACTTTTAGATTAAAATGGGAGATAGCTAATGAATTTGGCTTCTTGGAGGATAATTATTCCTGTACAAATAGGGTATTGGATTCTTGGATTTTTGGGTATGAAAAATCTCATACTGTAAAATTTTTAGATATATTTAATCCTACCACCCAGAAAACCAAACTCAATTCTTGATATGGACAAATATTTGTACTAGAAATCTAGAAGTCTGGCTCTAAATAAGATCAAGAATTTCAGGTGAAGGACAATACCTTGAAATCTCTGGAAAGGCAAGACTGCTGTTTCCCACTAAGCTACCTGTGAAGCTCTGTTTCCTGCTAACATTTCAACCTTAATCAATGCTACATCATCACACGAAGAGGACAAATACACATAACACTATGTTTTTCTAACCAAAGAAACAATGTGACTGTTCTTATTCATTAAGTTTAATTTAAAAAAAGAAGTGGCATAGAAAGTTGGGGGTTTTTTTCCCTTATGAAAGTTTTCATCTGTCTATATTGTATACTGTTTCTGAAATGAAACATATTCTCCTGAATAACAGCTTTGCAACTGAAACCCAATTACAATTTTGTTACTGACATTTTGAGGAAAAACATTTCATTAAAAATCTCTGGCTCTAAGCAGACCTAAAATCCAGGTTTTGGAGTATAATTGAACAAGATTTAATTTTGCCATTCTAGGGAAATTAAAAAAAAATAAAACTCCCATCCTTAAGCACATAAAAAGTTAACCTGATAGAATTTATTTGAAAGAAATTGAATGCATGATAGTAGTTTGAGTGAATACAAGTGTACCCTTTTTTAGGATTCATAAAAATCAGCTTTGAATTCATATGCCTTTTATGAGAGCTATTGACTGCTTTTAAGTGGAAACCAATATTTTTCTTCTATAAAATCCTGAATAGGATAGTTTAACAGTTTCAAAACCGTTTTTATAATATGAAACAAAACACTGAGAAAATGGTTTAAAAATATTGAAAAATTTGTTGAAAGTTTTCACTTTTAATTGCTGGTTTAATGAACTGACAATTTCAATTTACTTTTTGGTTGCTGTTGCAAAATGGTGTTTTTTATTTCTCTATTGTTTTCTAGCTCATGATACAGCTGCCCCTTCCTATATCAGTAAAATTTGTTCCTTTCACATACAAATGAAAACTGGTTGTCATTCATCTTTGCACAGAAAGTGGTGAACAGAAGACAGAAAGGCAAATTTGCATGGTCTATGTAGTTTGCCCAGTCCACAAATATATTATCTCCAAGTGAAAGAATGACCAGCTGTAAAGAAAACAGGGAAAGTGCACCAAATTTTATTATGGCTCACGGGTGTGAAATTTAATTTAGAACCCCAAAATTTGCGCAATTCTTCCAAAAAATACCAATCATTCCAGTCATGGATATTAAGCTTTTAATTAGGTGAGATCGTTGTCAACAGGATTTAAATCAGTAAAGTGGTTTTAGAATGCAATCAAGGAAGACATTTCTTCCCCTCGCTTCCCCTTCACTTCTTTCTTCTACCACTCTTGATCTTTAACTCAACTACTTATTCTCTTTGCTCTCACAGTCAACCTGATTTCTTTATATATGCAACCTTCAGGTTAAATGGGAACGAGACTAATTAATTGCCATGCTTGATTTTCGATCTTTAGTGTCTTCCAGTGAAATATGATAACTGGCATTGATATATGGTTTGCTGACTCTATTAACCACCTTTCTAATTCACTGTATCTTTTTATATTAATTATGCCTCTAGTCTAATATTTTATTCATGTTTGAGGCCTCTTTGCATTACTGCTTGTTCTCAATAATAATAATAAAAAAGTTGGATAAACTTTGTCAACATCTCTGGGATAAACAAACAGGGCTGACCTCTTTCACAATTTCTATCTACAGACAGGAGGTATTGAAAAGATTTCAGTTGAAAAACAGAGACCCCCCCCCCGTGTTAAAAAAAAGATAGGAGCATATGTATGACATAAATGCACAGTATCCTTATAATTCAATAATAAGGTTTATTTGATTCTTACAAGATATTTTGAATGTCAGAGGAAAATGTTAAATAAGAGTAATTGCTAATTTTTTCTGCCCTTTCATGCTAATCTTGATCACAGGTACAAATTCTTTTGACAGATTAAAAAGAATGAAAAAAAATCCATAGTTTATGACTTCTCACCACAGTAAGTCCTACCCATGCCATTAGGTGCAGAACCACCCTCAAGGTTTACAGAATCGTGTTTGCAGAATGCCTGCAAGCCTTTATCAAGAGGCCACAATAGCATGAGTTACCTCCAAGTATTCAATTTGGTGATTGTTGCAGGTTTTTGTGCTTGTTTGTTGTTTTTTTCCTTCTTAGCAATGTTTTTGATAATGGACAGGAATAAATCACAGCAGCAGCCAAGAACTGCATGGCATTCTTTACTCATACAGCTAAAGTAACTACCACTGCTTGATCTTGTGTGAGAAGCAGTGAAAAAATCCCTGTTCTTGTGAGCTTGTACAAATACCAGACAGTTGGCAATACAGAGGGAAGTGACTAGTTGCAGTGTTTTGCACATTTTAAGAAAAAGAATCTGCTATTTTGGCTGGTGAATTTAGACAGCCTTTAGCCTGGTTTGTTATAAGGCTTGTGAGGGCACAGTCTTTACTTGAGCAATTGAGAAAGGAGCAAACCCCACTTAAAAGAATTAGTTTTTATCATCTTAATAAGAACAGATGGAGAGATCTATTAGGTGTTCCACATTTGGTTAAAGCTCACCAGGACTTGTACCTATTGGATAAAAAAATCAATGGACTGCAAAACATAAATTTATAGGAAACAAGACTCATTGATTCTGGTGTTTCTAAAAAATGTTATCCAACTGGTAGCAAAATATTCCTGAATACCCACTGCAGTTACCTCTGGAAACAGTTTCCTCTTAAAGAGCATGCAACATAGATAATTTGAAAAGATAATTTGTCTGAGAAGACGTAGATTTTGAAAATGACAATGCCAAGATGTGGGTGACAGTTACTTTTCCAACTCCCATTTGTTTCCATAGACTGTGCATGATCTCACACACGAGGTGACAGGAGAGGACATCTGCCTTCACAAATGCCTGCTTTGCATCCTCACACCTAAATCGGGACTGTATGAACCCAATAGAGAAGAAATAATATCAAGGCACACTACTTGGCAGTAATGCCATACAAACCACCTCTTCTTAGCTACTATTTCCTGGACAAGACTGTACACTAAAAAGAAACATGGGTCCCTCCAACCATCCTTGAACTCTGGCATCCAAGTGTAAAAAACCCAGCTACATTCTATCTGCACCTAGTCTCCTTCCCCTCTCCTTGGAGCTGTTCTGCTCTGTGAACCATTATAAATATAACACTCAAACTTTCCTGGTGGCATCTGTTATTTTGAGTTAAGAACTGAGTTAGAAGAAATAAAAAAAGTCTTCTATTATCTTCAGATGAAAGAAGGTTTGGATGCGTGAGCTAATACTGATTGCCTGAATGCAGATGCAGTGTTATGTTTGATTGGAAATTAAAGTCAAGTACCCTCAAGTTTAGGCAAAACCCAAATAGCTAATTACAGGTTTTATGCTATAAAACCATTGTAGTATCAAAAGGCCTCTCAGGGAGCATATAAGTAGACAGGGATTTTTTTCTCCCTCAAAAATCTTAGTAAATTCTCTCAGTTCTGTGGAAATGTAATTGGAAAGAAAAAACACAAAAAGACAGATCTCTTGCTTGATTCTGTCTGCTCTCCATGGCAGAGAAGGATTGGAATTAGATGTTCCTCAAGGTCCCTTTCAACCCAAAACATTCTATGGGTCTATGATTTTATGAAATTTTATGAAATACTAATATTAAATGACACTCTAGGATGCAAATTGTGTTTAAGGCCTGGCTGGACACAACAGTAAAACAAGTCTGTCCATGTTCCTTGCTTTGAAGTCCCTGTATGACCTTGAAGTCTAACCTTGGCTACAGTCTTCTTTACTCAGTTTGTGTTACTGGACTGGAAAAGGTTTTATTGGCAATCCTACAGTTTACCTGGACCATCCTCTTATTTTGTGGCATAATCCCCAAGAAAATTCAAGAGATAGTTGCACAAGAGCTAGGCTTCAAAATCAGACTAATTGCAAAGAAAAATAGGAAAATGAACAGCCCACCTAATCTTACTATTTCTTTACATCCCCAGCACAACTGAATGACAGATGCCAATAAATGAAATGTCCTTTACTGTTTGGTAGTACAGATTTGATTCAATACTTTATTTATATGGAGAAGGACTTCTAAAAATTCAATTGCAAAATAATATTTTCTAAAAATCCTAATTCTCCATGAAAGCTAAAGGGCCCTTGAGTCTTAGAACACCTCAAAAAACCACACCCCAAACCCAAGAGTTTGTAGTAAACTGCATACATATTTTGTGAATGCAGAAGATATTGTTTCTTCTTAAAAACTAGTAAGCCAATAAAGGCAAAATATTTGTTTTAAAAGTAAATCCCTATGTTTGCTTGTTTTAAAGTGCTTTGAATTTTCCTCTTATTCAGAACTTCTAGATAGCATTTTGTGGCCTGATACTAAACCTGAAATTAGGAAGTTTTCACACTTTTCCTTCTGATGTTATCATTCTTTATATGCGTTACCAGATCGCTTAATTAAAATACACTCCACCTCCCACAATATAAAATAAATTTTCTTATGGGTGCTTTATAAGTTGGAAGTATAAGTGAATTAACATGTTAAAAAAATAAACCTTTCACAGAGCAGTGCATTTTCTCCCTAGCATTATGAATACTTCAGCAGTAGTTACTGTTCTTAGCCATGAAGGAATTGATCCAGACTCCCTATCATGAACTCTACCGGGATTTGTGTAATGGAACATAATTCTAAAGGAATATAAAGGGATATACGTTTTGCTAAAAGAAAATAGGGAAATAATGTGTGTTGACTGTGAATGTATAATTTCTAATGAGTCACAATGCTACAAAATATTTTTCATAAGATTATATGACATATACTAATCATTTATGATAACAAAGAAGTTAAAATACGTTTTGATGTGTCTGAAGGAATGAATGACAAATAATAGTGGACAGACTAGCAAAAACAAAACAAATTTTGTGAGGATTTGAGGTTTCCACAAGTGACTGCACAGAAGCAGTTATCGCAGAAAAACTGTCTAATGTGCTTCCACCCATTTCTTTGTTTGTAGGATATCTTTAATAACCACCTGTATAAAGCATTCAGGATTCTTGAAAGAAAGATGAATTGTCATTTCAAGGAACATGATTATCACCAGCCATTAGGAGTTGTTAAATCTTTAATATGTCTTGGCTGATCATTTTGCATCAACATGATTCAAAATATCTGGGGCAATAGGTGGGTCTTTTAGAGATGTTTGATCAATGTTAGATATGCATCAGGCTTTACTGAATCTCGTGTGGAAGTAATCACTTACAAACACTTGGTGTTGAAATGAATTACCGGATGTCATTCTCTATTAACCTAACAGTTAAATTTGGACAAAAATATACATAAAAATGAAATAAAACAATTAGGTAACACTTTAAGTGGTTCATTATTATTAATTCATTTAGTATTCATTGTACTGGTGCTGGTCATAATGAATTCATTTGATATTAATGTGGATGTTCTGCAGCAATTTCATTGTAATGCAGTTTTAATTCACGTGCCATTAAAATAAAGCATTGTCAAAATTTTATTTATTATCCTAACTGCATAATTTCTTATTTTCAGAACCAGGAATTACTGGGTTTGTTTCCTCCATTAATTTCATATTTTCATCAAGAGATCCTTGTCCTAATAAGATTAATTTCTTTTCCACGGTTAAATATACTTGTTCTACACCTTAAAGCAACAGATACACATAGCCATGCAACCTACAGATTTTAGCCTGTATGTGGTCACATACAGATTTTAGCCTGTATGTGTTAAAAATTTTGGGAGGAGATGGCCAAACAAACTAGTTATATAGCTCAAGTAAAAAATCATAAACTTGTGATGGCATATTTAAAAAAAAAATAAAATTAACTAGTATTTAATGGTAACTTCTGTATAGGTGGCTATATAAGCAAAACTATAAGCAACACAAAAGGTATTAGAGCTGTGCTTTTATTCAAAATGTGCTGGAGCCAGAATTCCTGTTTATTTCAGTTTTCAAAAAAATGAAAATATAGTTCTTTCCAATTTTAACAGAGCACACACAAAATCCTGTAAGGGTTGAGGAAGCAATTTTTAGATGAAATACTAATCAGAAGTATGTTTTACTTCCCATGCAATCCTCCTAAAAGAGGCAAAATAGTGTTTAACACTTTTAAAATGGGGGACTAGATTTTCAGTCAGCATCTGCCAGTTGGGACCAGATAAAAGAAGGGGTTTGAGTTCTTTCCATATCCATCAGCTTTAATTTCAAGGTGACCAGCCATTTGAAACAAACAAGCGAAACTTTTCCTGAAAAATTTCTCCTTTTGTCCTCTGATTGAAGAGTAAGTGAACCATTTTAAAAATTGTAGTGGTTTGTGTAATCACTGAAGTGGGAGAATTAAAGAGGAATGCAAAAATTCTTACAACTGTTAATGTGCTGAGACAGTTGTCACATAGCCTTAGGGACAATACTTACCTACTAGTTTTTCGGATAGCAAAAAAGTTAAAGAAAAAATATTGTCAATTTTGAGGGAGGGGAGTGGGGAGCAGGGGTGATCAAGGGGGAGAGAACAAAGTTATACTGTTTTTAATGCTTTAAAATAATGTGCTTTTGTTGGGACCATTGGGTGGTCTCAGACTCTGATATGCAATCTCTTGATTTCAAAAGCACCCCGAAATGATTTTTGGAGTACACTAAAGCAACAAAAGGGAGTGGTTTCAGCATTTAATTCCATTTTTCATCATTAAAAATAGTTCTGATTTTCCTGTTATCATCAGTCAGACGATTACTATAAAAGAATTGCTTTCCTCACTTTTTTTCATTGTATTTCACTACACAAAGCCTCCTTTTATTATTGATCAGAAAAAGAAATATTAAATCTCAAAGGGAGAAAGGTATCATTCAAAGCATACTGAAAATATTTGTAGTTGATCTGGTCTGTAAGGGCAAGATCAATAAAGTGGAAACTGAAGATGCAGCCTTTCTAGTCTCAAAGCCTGACTGCTCTTTGTTGCCCCAATAAAAGATATTGCTTTAATCTACTGTAGTCTGTCTACCAAAGAAAAATTAAAATCTCAAGGTTTCAACATATTTGTTCAGTTCTTCATGTGTTCTATCACTGCATAGATAAGTGTGCATATACATGTTTTTTTCTTTGAATATCTTCTCAGATATTCAAAGAATACACAATTTTAAAGATAGTTGCAAATTAACTATTTCCTTTTTTTGGTTGCCAAATCATAGACACTTACTATTGAATATTTTCCTCGCACTCAGAAGCAGCCTAACAGTTATGATAACAGTACAAATATGTGGGCTGAAATCCTGGACAACGTGGACTGTTAATTCACGAATGGTAGTTAAATGTGTCTAGAACCTTTATGAAGTTCATTCCCTTGCTGTGCTCACACCATCTGTGCTAATATTTTAGAATCCTAAACCAACAAGAAAGTTCGATTTGCAACAGCAAAAAAAATTACCGAAATTGTTAGAAAAGCTCTCTATAAGCAGATATGTGCAGATACATCAGAGTGGAAAGAGATGTAGGATTGTCCATCACATATATCCATTAGAATTTAGAGATGGACAAGAATCTGGAAGCTACCTTGTCCTAAGAATAAAGCCAAAATATTATTCGTGACAGACAGGACATACTGAATTTGTTTAGTGTTTGGGGTGAGGTGGAAGCAACATTGCTGGCTAAGTGATTTTTTGATTAGGAGCACATACCAACTCTGAAAGGATGTTTCTAAATGCTCTTGAACTTAAAGGGCAACCCTTCTTTGAGAAAGTCACACACAGCATTGCTTCAAGTATTTGGAAGGCTCCTTCCATTCCTTCTGTGAAGACAGAAAGAATGCTGAAGCCAGATGGTAAATAAGGAATGGATAGCATGATTCTATCCTACTGTGAATGGGGTAATTGTCAGAGAGAGGGTGGAATAAAGGGGTGGGTCTTCTTCTCCAAAGTACTTCTGGTCCTGTTGAATATTTAGTGCATAAACAGACTGGCATGCAGCAAACAGAACATCTTCTCAGTCTTGAAAACATTAATCCAAAGTGCTGTGAACAGTGCCTAATTATGTATAATGTAAAAATGTATCAGCTCAAATAACCCCTGTTGACTTCCTTCTGTGAAGAATACTAATACTGAAAATAATAACCACTTTTTCACTGCTCATATTTTGCTCTATGTTACTGCCTACACAAAGATGGACATTGACTGGATTTAATTCACACATACCTCTACAAGTTTTTATTCCTGATATACAGGATTCAGCTAGCAGGTTTCCTGGACTCCAAAATACTTCTAGTTGCAGCATCGTTTGTTTGGTTTAGTCCGTATTTTGTCTAAAAAGAATCAGGCTGCGTCATGGAAGGTCTGGATAATTATTTTGGTATTTGAAGAGATAAACACCCTTACAGCAAATACAATTAAAAATATACTGAGCATTAGGCTTCCTTTCATCATTCAGTATGGCAAGAGGTATATGTCCTGATTCCAGGCAGGACAGGGTTAACTTTTTGCAGTAGCTAGGAGAGGGCTGGCTAGGGCCCAGTTGTTATTGTATAAGACTTTATGTCTTTTCCGTGGGTGAGAGGAAGGGACTCTCACTTCCAAGGAGATGGGGTTCCTTCTGGTAGAGAAAACGTGGCAGAGGAGTCATCAGGTATTGTTTTATTGATTGTTGTGGGCTTTCTATGTAAATACCTTTCTAATACCTTTTGTTATTAATATTCTTGCTGTTGCTGTTTGTTTTTCTTATCTCATTGCTGTTTCCAGTAAATTGTTCTTCTCTCTACCTGAGATCTCTGCCTTTTGTGCCTCCAGGTGGGCTGGGGGTGGGAAAATGGCACGTGGTTTTAGCAGGAGTACTAAATTGGAGAATACCATTCTGAAACCACGGCAGTAAGATACAGTATAAATTTCTCATATCATCAGAATCTTGAGGTTAGCTGAGCCCCAGGGTTTAATTTAAAGTATGAGCTGCAAAATGAGCTTCATAACAGATTGAATCACCAATTTAAAGAAATAACCTTTTCTAGAAACAGACCAATTATCCTTGGGTGCTGGATAGTCTATTCTTGGCAAGTGCATGTAAGCACGTAAAAGGAAAATAGAAAGGATGTCTGCTAAAGTTTATATCAATGATTCCTTCTGGGCCTACTATTTCTAATTTTTTTTTTTGCATAAATAGAAAATCTAGTCATTAAAATAAAGTTCACCAAACTGAAAAACTACAGCCAGTATTTTAACATCTATCTTCAGACAAGGTAGACATTACTTAATCTACAAAAGAAAAAACAGAAGAAAAAGAACCTTTTAACCTTATTTCTGCAAGGACTTCTCAAATATTGTGCAAAAAATAGCCTACATGCAAATTTACCACAAATCCACTATTATCAATTACTGTAATACAGTCTTAAACACTTGATACACACAAAATGAGTTTTACAACCATGTATGCAAAAATGCACAGTTGAATGCATCAGCTACACATGCAGTTATTGTAGTTATCATAAAGTTCAGGAAGTTCTACTATAATCAGGAGTTCATGTACATGGCTAGCTACTTAAATACCAGAACTCATGATTTGGTACACAGACAGCAAATTCAAATCAGCCTACAAAGTCCTTGTGCATAAATGCCCTTGACACTTCAAGACCAGAATCCTTGATACAAGCCCAAACTAAAAACTTATTACAGTTTGATGAAAAACATAAGGGAACTTGAAAAACATAAAGGAAAATTATCTTTACAAGAAACTCCAGTTTAAGATCAAAACTATATTGATGAGAAAACTCATATCATCTTGCAGAGAGATTGGCTGAAAAAAGAGAAAGTTATGAAAGAAGAAGTGATCCACCAGCTGCTCAGAAGTTTAAAAGAAAATGCTAAGCTGACAACTAATCTGCAATTAAAAAATAAAACATAAAAAACCTAAACAATAAAGGACGCTGCGGATACTAGACATATAGGATGGTAGCAAAGAAATTTATACACCACATACTTGGGGTCATTTTTTGTCAATTTATTCCCAAATGGTACTATATTACATCCAAATCAATACACTACCAAAAAGACAGACAATGTACAGATTGCAAGATAGAAGAAGTGTGAACTATAATGTAGAACTGCCGGACACGAAAAGAAACACACAGACCTCAGAGCAGCAGTCAGGACCACCAGGCAGGACCACCAAAAAGGGCCTGCTTTTCTTTATTCTTTCATATTTATATCTTTCTTAAGACAATTGTGGATTGGTCAGTGAGGTTACCACCTCTACAATTTCACAGGGTAAGGACATAGTCAATCATCTTTCTCTGCCTTAGGGGAAAGGAATGAAAAACAATCTAAAAGTTCAAAACAATCTTGGCCGGTTAGGCAAGCAAGGACTATGTTTATAGAAAATGCATGGGAACTTCTACTACAGAAGTAAAAACATGGAACACTGCAAAAAGCAGGGTGACACTGTAAGACTTGTTACTAACAGCTGTGATGGCAGCACTCAGATGGCAAACATCTGCAGAAGACTTAGACAACTGTCTAGTGTGCCTGGTACTGAAAGATTCAAGTGGTCAATTTTGCAAGTAGTGAAGGCATGGAGAAGTGCCATAGTGACAGTCTGTCAAGAAAGGTCTTTAATCTCATGATATTTTAAAGGTATTGAAATTACGTTCTACCCATATATTCAAATATTAATTTTGTCAGATAATTTGCTTTCTATAGCAGCTTTATGAAGTTAAAAGGTGTTTTCTTTAGTGCAATAAATAGAATTTCTTTTTAATAGGGAATAGTTGCAGTGAGATGTTCCTTATTACAGATTACTGGAAAATATCTGGATAAAGGCACTGTAAAACTATGAGAAATCACAGAATTATCAGAAAATGTTGATAGAGGTACACTAAAGTAAATGCCAGTGAGAAAAGAAAGACTACAGACTTCATGACACCCAAATGGAATTTTACTCATTGGCTAATAAGGAATTAAAAAATTATGTGTAATATGCCTCATAATGCGTCGAGGGTCAAGAATTTTACTATTAATAGATCTAGCTGAATTGGGAGTACAGAAATTTTCAAAAAAAAGCACCTTACACCTGAGGAAATATATTCCATAAAATTATTGTCAGGAAAGTCAAAATGCAGGTTTTTTTGTTCGGGGGACACTTTCTTTTCACCTCTACTAAAGAAAGAAAGCTGAAATAAATAAAAGCCATCAGGAACAGGATAAGGATGAGATGTGAAAACAGAACTGAACAATCTCATGTCCATCTCTTTGAGCATGGGGCAAAAAACATTTATGCTATGCTAATTCCTGAAAGCTGCTGCTTTGCATAAAAAAAGGCAATGACACAGAAAGACGTTCTAGATTTGCTGTAGGAACAGATCAGCCACAGAGTCTCACTGCACAACAACAGTCCACTATAGCATTTACATGTGAGGAAAATACCTTGGTTCTCCTTATTATATCTTGTACTGTCATTTTATCCCACTCGCCATTCTACACATATCAGGACAATTTTATAAACATACAGAAACACAGAGATAAGGTTAATTAGAGCACTAATATTTGTTTAATAGTTACCCCCCAGGAAGAAGAAAGTGGGGTAAGTGTCCAAAGGACACAAAGTGCCAATGAGTCTAGAATTAAATCAATTTTAAAAATAATAATTCTAAGATTTTTTCCTTGTAGGATTGATTTTGGAATGGTACTTTAGCTGAAACCACAGATTGAATATGAAATGCAATGTTTGGCCATCCCTTTTAATTAAAAATCATCTCCAATACCTTACAGGCTTCTGCATACATCTATTATCATCCCAAATTATAGTAAAAAGTGTGGGGATTGCAGGCTATGCACACAGGTGAAAATGTGGCAGTGTAAACACTGTAATATCATTCAAGGACAGTTTTAGGATATTTTAACTGCAATATTTATTCACAATCTTTCTAGAAATATATAAGAATGGAAGGAAAAGTCAGAAAAAACTACTCTGTGGTGATAACGAAGTGAGACTGAGAAGAGCCAAACAGAGCAGTAGAGTACATGGGGTCCTTCCATGTCTAAATGAAGGATGAAAAGAGGAGAGGGAGATGAAAAAAAAGAAAGTGAACTGTGAACTACATGCTGATACATTATTTAAGTCTCACTTGAAGAGTCCAAAGACTTATTTTTAAATTCTAAGCCTGGTCAGTTCAGGTTATCCAATACCTTTGCATACTAAATGGAAAAAAAAATCTAGTAGCCAGATTTAAATGGTAATGAAACACTGGTAACTTCTAGAAATGAGGTACATAAAAGTTATATTAAAATGGATGACAAGTGTTTCACTAATTATTATCATAACTTGGTTGTTTGAGTACAATGTGTTAAATATAGTGTCCCATGCCTCTGAAGAAACTAGTACTCAATTGTTTAGGGCAGCCCACCATCTCCCCAGCTGATTTTTCAGAATAAAGTCTCTTGACATCTGTCTATATAGTTATTAGAAAATCAGCAAAGTATAGAGGCTTCTAAGTTTTCCAGCTGATCCACATGAATTGATATCCTACTGCATTCTTTTTATTGATACATGCTTTGATTACACCTCTGAGGAGATAATTCTCCTAAAACATGAAGTATGTTCATATATGATCCATGAAGCATTTCAGAATAAAAGAAAAAAATTGCACTATTTTATGGAAACTAAGCCAGTCTACTAATGTTTCATTACACAAATTCACCAAATTACATTTTAATTATACAGACTTGCATTATTTAATGCTGTCCCCTTCCTCTCCTTCAGTTGTACCAGATATTTATCTTATCATTATGAAGACATAGTCTAAAAATTGAACAGATGATTTTCTCATGAGTGCAAGACATAAACACACACTATGATAGAGTAGAACAACATGGAGTGTATGTCTATCAACAACTAAAAATTTTTCTCTTTGTGGTTCTTTAGATACCTCTTCTAGTAGTCCTTGAACTTCCATCTTATTTTCTAATGCATCCTTCCTAAATCTTATTTCAATATCCCATTTCCAAATTCTTCCCCTGATCTGGAAAAATGTCTTCTAAGTAGTGACTTTAAACCAACTAAAAAACATGGCATTCTATCTGAGACTTCATGACTACTATTTCAGATCACAACCAAATTATAGGAAGGAACACACACTGCTCTCTGTTAAGAACTTTGGGCCACGTTTTTATCCAAGCATAACAAACCTTATGTTTGGAGAATAATAGCTTTATTAAAATATAAACAAGATGTAAAAATTTGTCTTAAAATATCTGCTTGAAAACTCCTATTTATATATAGGCATATAGATACGTTCAAGTTTGTTCCTGTGTTTTTTGTTGTAGAGCTCTTCTGTCCACAATGAGCAACATCAGAAGATATTTATACCTTTTGGTCTGTTTCCTTTCCCCACTATGAAATTCAGTTAACTAAGTGAGTGGAAAGCAAAAAAAATTCCTTTTTTTAAAAAAACCCCTATGTGTGAACTGCTGTAGACGTTTCATATTCTCCTTTCTCTCTATCAGAAGATAATTGCCAATTGTAAAGTTAATTAGCTAATGTCTTTAAATCCTAGGGTGGACTTGAATGAACAGATTTGTATATTTTTAAAATGTCAGAAGTAAAATTGGCAGCTAATTTACCTTGTAACTGCAGTGTTATTCAAACAATTTTCTACCTTAAAGAGAATAGTTTGTTGTATTTATAAAGAGAATAAATATTAGATTCAATGTTTTCATTATTTTTCCTCCTGTCTGCTGATACAAACAACTGAATAAACTCCAACCTGTAGCTGCATGGTTTTGATAATGCCAGGAATTTGTAAGTTTAAGGCATGACAGCTGATGGTGCTGTAGAAAAGTGGAACAAGCTGGAAAGTGATTGCATTAACTATGCAAATTTTTTCCATATCTGTACTAAATTGTCATTTATTATTAAAAAATTAAAATATCAGCAGAGTTATGCCCATCAAAATAAGAGTTTCTATTATTTGGTTTTAAGGTTGTGTGGGTGTATGTTTGAACGAAATAAATTTCAAAAGCTTAAGAAATATGACAGTGAAAGTTTGTTTCCATATTAAATGTTCTACCACATTTTTAATCACAAAATTAAAATACTGTACTTCCAACTTAAGACTACACACATTTTTTTAAAGCTGCAAATTAGAAATAAGTTGTTTGTGCAACTGTAAGAGAAAAAAATAAACTCATTAATTTCTCCAAATTATATCATTGGATAATTCTTCAATGGTCAGGACCTTCCTTGTAGTTGCAGATGAAGCCATATATTTTTTTAAATAGCAAATTTTTATTTTATTTGCTTTATTTTTTTTAATGATATCAAGGAATTATCCTAAATATGAACTTATGTCAATTAACATAATTAAACATTATGCAAAAACACAGAGTGTTACTCTCTTCATCCTAGACTAATAATTCAAGTAATGGATGGAAACACCACATCACTGTTACTTCTGAAGCGTTTGGCTAAGAAGAGGGAAAAAAAGAAAATTTAGTATTTGTTATATTTGATGTTGCTGAAAGTCTGACTATTTTAATTTCCATCTAGCACTCAGGTAGACATATTCCAAAAAAATGAAATCTCTTTTCTCCTTCCCACATTTCCACCTTTATTACATCTTGTTTTATAATATCATTACCAAATCTGTAGGGAATATTTCATTTTTAAAAAACTTCTCTTCTGCATTCTCATAAATGAACTTAATCTGTCTGAACTCACTGGTGCAGCATGCTAGATTAGGTAAAGACATTTTACAGAACTCAAAAATTTGGTTTTGTTTGATTGTTTATTTGTTTTTGTTGGTTTGTTTGTTTTGTTTTAGCTTTGTTTTTTTAGTAAAGAGCCAGTCAATCCTGCCATAACCAGATCTATGTACAAAAACAGAATGTTATTTTATATAATAGAAAATAATTGTGAAAAAAAGGAATATGCACCTGCCTAAGTAATAATGTACCTAGACAGAGTTAATATGACATTTTTGGTTACTATTTCCATGTAGAGAAAAACTTGCATTTTGTGAGTTCCAAGCTCTACAAAATAAAGGATTAAACCTTAAAGTCACCATCTTTTCCAATTACTATGCCATGCCATTGAATTTGATGAATAATTTGCCTTTCAATTACGCCACACAGAATCGAGGACTGAGTTCTGTTATATTCAGGAATGAATGTCTGATGAAAAAATAGACTTCAGAGATTACATGAAGAAGAATAAGGATATATAAGCCAGTTAAGGTAAAGAAGAAACTGACAAAGGTTTCATAGCTTTCTTTTATTTCACTTATGATCTTTTTGCTTTCGGACTACATCTTTTATGATTTATGGTTACAATTAAGTGAACATTTAGAATATGTACAGAAACTGGAAAACAGACTGACTAAACTGCTATCGGGTGTACCTAACATTTACAAAAGTTTATCTTTTTCTCTCCCTCCATGAGCATCACTGCTTTTTTAAGAAGAAATCAAAAGCCTTTGCCTAGTTGACAAAGACTTTGTGAAGTTTAGCTAACTAATATAAGGCACAAAGAAAATGTCATATCTATATAAAAGACTATTAGTATAAAAGAAAAGGAGCTCTGAAGAAGCAGTGGACTTCAAATTGATTTTTCATCCTTTTTAGGATCATGAGACGTGGCAAAATGGGTTCCATTTGCCATCCAGAAGTCTGATGCTGGCTCTAAGTAGAAGCCATCCATTTATGAGCATATGCTGGACAGGGGTGGGCTTGCATTTGCTATTTTACCTTGTACTAATAAGTGCCTCTTTTTGCACACAGAACCCTTTTTAAGTCTGTCTTTCTATATTTTTTTTATAATCTGCTTTCTCCACTTATGAAGTATTTTTAGCTAGTATGTTCCATATCAGTTGTTTTGGGGCATATTGGTATCTGGTTTATCTACTAGAAATACACATAAGATTTATGTGAGATCTTTTTATTTTTGAGACTGTTTTCCATAACAACAAGCAGGAAAAACCCACTTGTTTCTAAAGCTGCATTACTCTTTCAGATTACCAACAGCTTTCTTACAAGCCAAATCTGAACCTTGGTTTCAAGATAAATAAAATAAAAAAGATGTTCAAAAATATGACTTTGTATAGTATTTGTAAGGTATGTTACAGAAAAAGTAGTTTAACACAGCGTGGAAAGAAACACTCCTTTGGGAATCTGATTTTGTTCATCAGGTCTGTGTAATGTGCGGTCACAAAAGTACTTTGTCCAAAGCAAGAATAGCTGCAACAGTTAAGGTCAACAAGGAATGTGGTTTGAGCAAGAAAAACCACAACAAAGATCAGAAATATTAATTTTAATATTTTTGAATTTGTCCATTTTTGCTCAGTACTAAATAAATACTGAAGTCCTTTTTGGTACAAGCCATTATTTTCCCAATTCTAAGAATAGAACATTTAAAATTAGTTCATAGAATGCCTTAATACAATGTCAATCAAACAAACCATTGTACATGTACAATGAGTACATTTGTACTCATTGTATTTGATTATAACTTTTTTTTTACATTTCTATGTGATAGCTGTATTATATTTTAAATTAATACTAAGGACATTATTAAATAAAACTTCAACATTTATCACATAGATTTTTAGAGCAATGTAAATGTTATTTTTTCGGAGTTAAGACATTTGAGGATTTTTGGTGGATTCTTTTTTTAAATTGACAAAATGCATTTCTGTCTTAGCCTTCAACAATGGAAAGCAGATCTATAATTTTTTGAAGCACCCCTATTCTGCACTTTCTTCTTTCATGGCAGGTAAACCGTTGGCAAGGAACTCCCTCTTGTGGTCAAACATTCTTAATTAGGAAAAAAATCGGCACTGAGGTGATGGTACAAAGTATTAGAGTATGTGTCACTTGAAACTATTAAGATTAACAATACTGATATAAGTAGTTTTAGTGACTCAGTTCACTGCAAAATAGAGATGAAAATATGTTTTAATTTTTCATAAAATAAAGATTTTCATGGCTCTTCCAGATAAATAAATTCTAAAGTGAACTCTGTATCTTGACTCCTTTCTCCTTTCTAAATCATAGCTGTACCCATAACAAGATCTTAATTCACAATCCACATCTCTAATACAAATCAAATTTTAACTTCTCATCAGTTCTGATTTTTTAAGTGGCATTCACAAAAAAAGAGTAAATCAGATGATTTTCAAAGACTGCAGAAGGGTTGAATGTTTCTTAAAGGTGCATTAGCATTTCCAACATGCCCTTTACTAGTGTATAGTTGTGGTGTGTGCCAGTGCTCTCCCTTATGCTCTGCAACAATAATTGAATAGTCCTAAGTTAGGACAGCTTTGCGGAAATTATCGATGTGATTAAATAAAAATAAAACAAAACTCAAACATCTGGCAGACTGAAAAATCATCTCATGCTTAATTGCTAATTCAGAATACTACTTCCAAATACTTCAGCAACGTCAGACCTTTCTAGTGATTTTTCTTTAATGCTACCCACTGAATATGTCTGCCCAGGAAAGTATCTTAATTTGAGGGTTAAGTTCCATTTTCCTAAAGTAATTCTTAATGTTTTAATGAAATCAGGAAATGAGACCAGGCATAATTTATTTTGTTTGAGTTCTTATTCTGCTCTTCTACATTATAGTTGGAAGATAAGAGAATAAAATAATGTACCAAAGATAAAGTATTTGTCTTAGACGTACTTTTACGATATGATCTGATTTCCATAAGCAAAGTTTTTGGACACAAGTTCTTTTCAAGGAATGGATTTTATATCCTATGAAAAGAAACATGAGCAAAGGAAGACACACAGATATAGAGAATTTAAAAGGAAAGCAAAGCATTGTATGAAGTGGGACAGTGGATGGCTGGTTGAACTTATGGGCCAAAATTTAATTCCTCCCTTGTAAATCCAGTTTCCTATCTAGGGTCACAAGAAGTCCAAACAGTGGCATGCAAATTCTTTGCACTGTGGGAAACCCCGATATTCACTTATAAGATAGACAGAAGAAGCTGGACACTCACAGGAATAGCAAAATACAATAATTTCTCTTCATGAGCACTTTTACTCATGCACATTAAATACGTGACAATGCACTTTGTCTTTAGGACACCTCACATTCCAGCTAGCAGAAATATGGATGGTGATATCAAGATTGGTATTACATTTAGCTTTCCTGGGAGAAAGTACAGCATTAATCTTTATTAAGTAGAAGAACAGAAAAGGCTGATGAAGCTATGTTACTAAGAGAAGAACTGCTGTTTATTAATAATCATATATTTAATTTCCTAATTTAAAATTTGGGGTTCAGAGACTAGGCTTTACCTCTACAACATGGAATCTTAGTTCTGGAAAAAGGAGGGCAGAAAATGTAGGGAGTATAAACCACTTTTCATTTTTTCAATCCTGAAGTAATATTTAGTTACCTCAAAGGACCTAACAAAGTTGTTAGGGCCTTTGTAGGAAATCAGAGGACTATGTAGGTATATCAGCAGTATCCAGAACCATGCTAATTCTTTGCATGTTCTTCCAGTAGATACCCAAAAGATTAAATTATTCAGGAGGTGCTCAGGGGATCAACCCCTTGAAGAGATGTCTTGTACAGAACATTGTCTACATGAGTTCGAGGGGCTGCACTTCAATTACTGATATGGTCACATTACACAAAGGATCTAGGGAAATCTATCCCCAGATCTCTATGAGGACCTTAGGTCTTACGATCAAACCAATATATAATGATAAAGTGCAGCACAAAAAAAAGGAAGTGGAGCCATCTGTTTCACTATTTCTCCTCCTGCTTCCTGGTGATATGGAAATACATCTAGGTCTGTACATGTAGTTGTTACACTTTTGTCCATAACACTAAGCTATGTCTGCTCCCCTAAGCACGTACCATCAGTCAGGTGAACTTTATTGAGATGTGTGAGACTGTGCTCCTCCATATACAGTAGAA
The DNA here is from genome assembly GCA_013400955.1 of Drymodes brunneopygia. Taxonomy (NCBI): domain Eukaryota; kingdom Metazoa; phylum Chordata; class Aves; order Passeriformes; family Petroicidae; genus Drymodes; species Drymodes brunneopygia. Next base: position 241,556 of record VZTZ01046101.1, on the reverse strand, counting down.
ACTACAGTGGAGAAATGGCTGAATTTCACACACCACTCCCGTTTGAATGTGTTGCAGGCTGCAGCTGTAAGACTGTATCTGTGCTTCTAAGCAGTTTTCCACTATACAGAGACAAAACTCTTTGTGGGTGTAATTTCAGCAACTTTTCTCCTTTTCTTGACAGAGAGTACAGAGCGTACCACAACAGATCTGAAGAGGTTTACTTTTATTAGTAGAAAATGTGGATTGCATCTTAAAATAAAGAGGTTCCATGAAATATTTTCTCTTCCTTGTGTAAATTAACAGGAAAAAAATTTTAAGTGAAAAAAGTTTAAAAGATTAACTAACCAATACTGGACTCATTGATATATTATTCAGAAATGGCATTGATAATATATTCTAAATGTATCCTATTTCATAGTGAAGCCATGTTGATCATAAAGGTCCCCTTAAATTTTGTTTAGTCATAGAAAATGCTTGACCCAAGTGCTGTCCACGAGTTTTAAGAAACAGTGTAGACTTCTCCTAGCAGCAGGGAGAGGCATCCTGGCTAGTCAGACGTTCTGTTGCTGTGACACTGTATGGAAAAATCATTCCCATTTCTACCCTTTTGAAATATTTCATTCTGTCAGAGTGACCTTGGAGAGCTTTGTGCAATGGATAGCCCATTCCTTTCCATTTAAAAGGGATATTAACAGCAGCTGAAAGCATCACAGCAGTATTTTCATCTGGACATCAGGTTTCCAGCTAGAAGAATCCATAAGTGGAACCAGCCAGGAGGCAGGACAGAGTTGTTTAGTTTTATGCTCTCCATGGAAACAAAGACAGGGAACACATTCTTACAGTGGGAAATTATTTGAAACATTCTCAATTTGATAACTAAACTGTGGCTGCGTCAACACTGGGACACTTATGGCATAAGGTATAGAATGAAAGGGCTCAAAGTACTCCTCAGTGTTCACCTGGAAGGCAACTGGCTGCATGTGAGCCTTTGCTACAGAAGCCTATGAATGCTTCTTTCATATTAGTAGTGTTTCAGCAGGTTTTGTTTGCTTGTTTACTTTTGGCTGGTTGGTTTTGCTTGTTTTTAAGACTGCTAAAACATGGTACACATTGCGACTAAATCAAAACCCAGATTAGTTCTTAAAAAGTGCACTGTACAAGAGCCTCCACCCCTAGAAAACTGGATTGGTTGCACAAAAAAATAAGTATGAAGCAAGTTCATAGCCAGTCACAAAATGGGACAGAAACAGAACGAGTGATAAAATGAGGGGGTGGCAAAGCTTTTTACTGTCTCACTGGGGAGAAAGAATGAGACATCAGTGAGAGTTGTGAAGAATAACACCTGGAGCATTAGAGCAACTGATAAGTGTCTCATGAATGTTATGACTCCAGATACAATGAGGCTTTCGAGAAATACTTTTTATTTATCCTTTTTTTCCCCCTTTTGCCTGAAACTTAGAAGCTAAAAGGAAAAAGATTCTTATTTTTGACACTCTGAGTAATTTTGAGAACAATAAAGAAAGGATTGCCAGTAGAGTATGTGATTTCAGCTCCTTGGAGTTGTTGAGACAACGCCCTCAAAAAGCAAAAGAAGATGAACTTCATACAAAAAAATGAGAAGTGTGCCTACAGTGAGACCAAGTCTATTTTGCCATATTAAAGAAACACTGAAAGGAAAAAACCAAGCAAGAATGCAAAGATTGACCAGAATTTAGACTGTGAAGCATCGTAAAAGTTAAAAAGAGGAATGCCAGCCTCTCTGTGACAAAGCACTAGAGTGACTTGAAAAGGAAATGCAGAATTTGCCTAGATTAGCACCCTGCAGAAAGCATGTCTAATTAGAAAATGTTGATCAGGGCTTTACCTGGATAAGACTTCAAGACCCCCAGAAATGGAGGGACCACAACCTCTCTGGATAGCACTGCTTCTTTGTTTGGCCATCCCCATGGTACGAGTAAAAAAATACAATAAAATAAAATAAAATAAAACCACATTGTTGTATCTCATCTTAATTTCTCATGTTCAAACCTGTCTTTTAGTTTTCTAGCTTGATTGGAAAGAACATCTGTCAGAATTACACACTTGTGTTTATCTTCTCACAGCTGCATCTCCTGGAGACTGCTGCATGCAGAAATCTATTAATGCCTGTGATTTTCCCTTCTCCACATGAATTTCTAAGGCACTCACTTGTAGAAGAGGTTGCTTTTTTCTTATTAATTCCATGAAATTTATGTGTATTGAAGATTAATTCTCTGAATCCTGCCTTAGACCCCCTCTCCTTTTTTGGGTAACTTTCTGATTCCCTTTCCTTGATTTGAAATTTTGTTTGCAGATCCCTCCTCCTGTAGGTACTGCCTGGTAACTGTTAGGTTTATCCCAAACATCATATCAGGTTGTGCCAAAGCTTTTTTTTCTCCCATTTTGGAAGAGGATATCCTAAAAAAGTTGCTAGTTTCAGTTACTAATACTTTGTCAAAGAGGCAATACTATAGTGCTGTGCTTTAAGAGAGGGACAAAATCAGCACAAACTCAAAGTTCAGCTTTTACCACAAGGTGAATATTTGGTGTAATCACAAACTGTTGGGAAAAATCACATCAATGGGGACTGTATCCCAACAGTCCACAACTGGGATTACTGAAACTCTGAAACTCAATAAAATGGTTGTACATATCTAATGTATCTCAATGGCAGGACTTTTCTGTGCCAAATAAATTTGATTCAATATATATTTCAGTGGATGCAAAAACAAATTTACAAGAACAGCATAAACAGGTTCCTTAATGTTACAATCCAAAAACATCCATCAAGAATTTCTCTTCCATAGCAGGAGAAGCTGCATCCATATTCTATTCACAATTCAAGAGAAAAATGTTCCATTATTTACTAAATATTTATTCAAGGCAACTTTTCCTTAAGAGAAATGGTCTCAGAAAATGTAAAGGCTGTATACATATGGTGCTACATATGCACCTTTTTTTTAAGAAATCTGAAACTTCTGTTGTGGGCACAACACTTGTGATAGGTGTACACTGAAGGGCTGAGGTGAAAAAAACGAAGATGCTAATACTAGGATTGAATTCTCTTACTTCAGGAAATCCCTAAAGAATTCTGATTTCAGAACAGATCTAGTTAGAAAGCCTAGACTATCTCAATAAACTCCATCACAAGTTTGGGATGACCTGGGGATGAGAATGGCTATTGGCAACTTCTGATTTCTTTCACAAAATATTATTTGCAGTATTGTCCGCCAGCCTGAATAACCACCTACACATTATCCAGAGGATGAGGCTCAGCTGTCATGTGCCAACAGGCAAGGCAAGAAGATGGCATGGAGAATTAAAGATGAATCTCAACTTCTGATTTGGAAACATGAGAGAATTAGAATTGAAATATACATGAACTAACAAGAAACAAAGGGAAATAACTTGGTAAATGAAATGAGAAACAACTTCTCCAATAGGCTTAACAACAGAAATGAGAAACATGACATTGCCCTAAGGGCTAGGACACATGCAAGTCATCACAGCACTGGGGTCAAAAAATAAATATTGTCAGAGTTAACTGAAAAATAATATGGGCTTGCACCGGTAAAATTAGTAACAGTCAAAGACTTAACAAAATCTTCCAAGTCATAACAATCAGCAGAGAGTATGGAGGAAGGAACCCAGGAAGGAACAGTATGTTTCATTTACCTGAAATGCGTCCTAAGCTGGGCACCTTGCTTCCTTTTCTTGATGTTTTACATTCCTTTCTTGTTGGAATCAGATCTGCCAATGCCATTAGTTAACGAACGTTCTGAAAAATCAGAATATTAAACCAGATTGTCGCATATTGAGCTGGTATGGTATAAAAACAGGTAAGGGGTCAGGGCTTTTTTAATAAGTTCACTTAATTTCTTATTTTAATATCAATAGAAATAAACCCCAAACAATTAAATAGAAATAAACTAATGTATGTATTCACCATCAAAATATAACCACCTTTAACATAAAATGTTGCAACTGTTGCATATCACCTACCATATCTAATTAATTTCTGGAGATGATTTAAGTTAATTTCCCAAAGACAGAGGTGCAGTTCCTCATAGTGGGTTCTGAAAATGCAACCCTAATTTTGATTAAAATGTATCTGTCTGAATTTTTAAACCAAAAGTTTTTGTTCTCCAACAGCTACTCCTTTGTACTAAAAAGCCCCACTAAAAGAAGTTCTGTACCAATAACTGGATACAATTACTTTGCAATGGAGACTATCAATGCCTTTCAACATTGTCCATACTTCTCTGATCTATATGATATATTCAAGTACATTATTAATGTGTTTTTTTTCAGTAAAATGTTTAAGTCAGCAATTCATCTTAGCTTTGTGTTTTGAAATGAACTGAGTATTTAGTTATAAGCTATTAAAAGTAATATAAGTATGGAATATGTCTGTGGTTGAAAAGGCTCTCTGAAATGCAGATGCAACTCAGAAATGCATGTCTGGGCATGGCTAAGAAGGATTATGTTGCACAATGATGTCGCATATGGAATCCCAGCATGCTATGTAGGTGCTGACCAGCCTGCTCTGCCGTTTCCAGGGGTCATGAGGTCTCATGTCCGTGGCAGTCTGCAGACAAATCTCAGTCTCCGTGTCACACTCACGCTAATTCCAACTGCAATTAATTGGTTTGCCAATCTCATCAACTGAAGAAATGTTGAGGCCTTTAATTAAGTGTGTCATATTGCATTCCTGACATTTCAAAATATTTAAACTGCAAATTCTTTCATTTGCCTACAAATAGTACATGACTATATTGTTGCTATTTGGTTTTTTGAGGTTCTTTAGTTTCAAGCAAGGAAAGATTTTACTACATCAGACTATTGCTTTCATTCTCCTCTTTGCGTCCAGGTACTCAGATTTTCCTCAGAATTAAATTAGGTAATTAGGTTGTTTTTATTTGTTTGGGGTTTTTTTCCTTTTTTAATTTTTTTTTTATTTCTGCTGTTTTTTTAATGAAAGTACACATCTCAAGAGAACTGGCATTTGGATTCTTTTGCTTTTAATTAAGGATGTGCTTTTAAATGAATGTTCTGAGGTGGTTTTGGTCACTTATTTTACACTCCATATTTGATACTTCTCTATAGCTTAAATGTAATTTTCCCCTACAGTTTTTTATCTTTTTTTTAGCAAAAAAATTCTTTTTTTCATTTAGCCTGTGTTGTGAAGCATGTTGAAATTACTATGTCTTTTATTGTTTTACAAGTTTTTGTCTATACAGCATAAAATATCTCTACCAAATATTACATCAAAATCACTGCAAATTAATATCTTTATATTTAACTGAATGTTTCACTTCCTGGAGAAGATGTGAGGACAAAGCCGTAAAACGATCTGATTTGGGGGACGTTTTTCAGGTGAGCTTGTATTCTGATAAAAATGCAAATTTTTAAAGCACTTACAAAAATAGTTACCTCATGCCAATCCTTTGTCTATGATGGCATAGTAAAATTACTAATGTAAAATCTGGCCTTATTTTTTTAAATAGTCAGTGCCTGGACTACTCACTTGTTTAATTGGGAGTTTGAAGGCATTCAGTATGAACCAGGATGAGGTTTTTTGACATGTTTTAGCCCAGATTGAATCTTTACAGCTGAGCTACAACCCATGAAAAACATGGCTTTATAATGGAAATGCTGACACAATCTTTCAATTAGAGTACTGTTAACTGCATCATTATAATTAGGGATGCACTGACCCTTTGAAAACTTTGGTTTTCAGATCAGGAGAAGGTATTTTCATTTAGCTGGTCACTAGTCACATTTTTATAAATATAAAACCCCCTAACTTGTTAAAAATGGTACCCAAATTTTGTTTCCTTGACAGAATAAAAAAGGTATCTAGAAAATAACTCCAGTCCCCATGATCATTTTTCATTCATGAAAGTACCCTCTTAAATACATTAGGTCATCCAGAAAAAAATCTATCTAAAAGAAATAAGAAAAATCATGATTTTGAGTTGATTTCTCCTATGCTAAACCATACTGTCACTCTAATATATCAAACTGTCAACAGAAATCTGCATGTTTTCAATTAAACATTTCCTATATTATAGTGTAAAATATTTGGTGAATTCAGTTTGCCAGCCATTCTGGAAAGGCTACAACTAAATACTGATCAGCCTCAAAACAGCCAAATTAACAAAATTGCATAAAACTGAAAATTTTAGTACAGTAAATGTCATAAGCAATAGCATAATTGTTTGTAAAAAAGTCAGTACAGTTCTTTGAAGGACATTGTGGTCTGTTTCTGGGAAAAACATCCCAGTACTTTCTGTGTTCCCATTCTGTTGTCTTAAATTGAACTGTGAGGCACAGAATCTATTTTTGTATCTATATTTGTCTATGGACTTCTGAAAAAAGCAAAATATAAATCAGTAAAAACCTATTTTCTTTAGATTATAGATTAATAAACTGTTATGGCTCCCCAACATCAACATAGTTAAGTGCATCTCATGAAATCATACAATCACAGAATATTCTGAGTTGAAAGGGGATCCACAAGGATCATCAAGTCCAACTCCTGGGCCTGCACAGCACATCCCCAAGAACTACACCAGTGCCTGAGAGCACTGTACAATTATTTCCCGAACTCTGTCAGGCTTCGTGCTGTGACCACTTCCCTAGGGAGCCTGTGCCAGTGCCCAGCCACCCTGTGGGTGAAGAACCTTTCCTAATATCCAAGATACACCTCACCTGGCACAACTTCTTTCCCAAGTCCTGCCACAGGTGGTCACAGAGAAGAGATCCGTGCCTGCCCTCTGTTTCTCTCATGAGAAAGATGTAGACCATAACTAGTTCTCTCTCAGTTTCCTCTTCTTGAGCCTGAATAACACCAACATAGGACGACTTTCTGGTAATATTAATTTTATAGGCTTTGCTGCCTTGTAGGTCTATATTACTTCTCTTCTTTTTAGAGAACTTGTATTCTTACTGATCACAAGAAAGTAAGGTTCCATAGTAAGGCTCCAAAACCAAATACTCTTATGCTAAGAAAAATAAATATCTGACTTTACTCTTTATCCAGTTTCCCTGAGTTTGAGCGTACAATGATATTTCTTTAACTGCATAATCACATGCTATTTTTCTCTGCCTTTTTAGGTCTAGGATAAGTAACACTCACCAAATAAGTGTGTGATTTTGTGCCATTTTTGCTACACTAGATCTAAATCCACTCTTTTAACAGAAAGATTAATTAAAACTTAAATTTTTCCATAACACTCATTGCTGTAGCTAAGCCCTTCATGAACAACTTCTGATATATTTTCTGCAATACTCAAGAGAAATTTAGCAGTATGATCATCACAACATCTATCAAGGTTTGGTCTATGTGCTTGAAGATATCAAACATCTGATTTTCCAATATAGTTTACATGAGATGAAATTGAACAGACTTGGATTCCAACACTGGCTAACATGAATTAATTCTCAGTACACCTCTCACAAATTATTCAACCAGAAAATCAGAGCTATAAAATGACAAACAATGTATCAAAAGACTCTTTAAATATTTGGCTCCATTTTGCCTCATGCAAAGTAGAGTTTTGCACTGACACCCAAGTTGGCACTAAATGAACTAACCCCATATCCAGTCAGCAGAGCTCTCCTTCTAGACTAATTAATTTTGGTTTTACTGCAAGGGAGCAAACCCAAGCACAGGGCCACAATGCTGTTGAAACCCAAGCTACAATTTCTGTATTTTTTGTGTCAATATAGCAGCCTCAACATAACGAAAATTAAGTACCTTCAGAGGTGCTTCCAGGTGTGACAGACACAGCCTACTGTTAGATACAAAAACCTTCTGTAGATGTAATGCAATTTTCCATGTCTCCTTTGATCTGAAGTCACAGGCTTTTCAATCTGTATTTTGTAAATTTGGTAAAAAGTAAGCCAGAGTACTATGATGAACGTTTTCCTTGACAGGAAAAGCACCACTCCAACCCACAGCAATGACCATACTCTGAACAAAATAAAGCAAAGAGGAAAAAAAAATAGTGCACAGTGAAGTAATTAAATGCTATGATGCTGAGTTGAATTAAGGTTTTAATTACAGTCTTAATTATGGGATTTCTTACTTCTGAACAGAATGTCACTGTACAGAGCTACTTTGCTCAAGGTAGACAAAAGCCAAAATTCTTAGAAAGCTTGCAAAACATAATCTGTTGGTTTTAGCAAGCTTTAAAGTCACTTTGTAAAAGGAATAGCTTAAGCTCTAGTTTTGAGATTGTATATTTTATTTGTCTTTTTCTAAAACCAACTCAGAGCTGCTAAAATCTTTCCATGTGTCATTGTATTTATGGTTTTTCAAATCATAAACTGTAGCTACATAAGGAGTTGACCACTTGAGTCAACCTTTTCACACCGCTTTCTATGCTGATTTGTGGATGTTTGGTAACTGCAGGTGTTAAGGACTGCTGTGAGTCCTTCAGCAAACTTCTACAGCCTCAAACAAGCATTTGTCTGGGCCATGCTGTTTTCTAAGCTTTTACATATGAATTCCATCCCTTCCAGATGCTGATCCTGGTTACTTGGCTTCAAGTCCATGCTGACTCTCTGACTGTAGCCTTAATCTGAAAAATGTCTTTATTTCCTTTGCAAGCCTTTGCAAGCCTCAGCCTTCATCACTTAAATCTTCATTCATAACCCTAAACCCCGAGCCTAATCCATGATACCTTGGTTGTCTAGCAGCCTTGCTCTGGTCTCAGTCCTCATTGTTTTCCAGTTTCTGAATTCTCTTTTGGCATCGTCCAGTCCATCTCACCATTTTCCACCTAGATTTTCTGCATCAAAATGTAGTTGCCCTTTCCCCATTCTTTACTGTATAGATATACACTATATTTCATGTAAAATGATGATTATTGTTCTTCCTTCTCCCTGCTATTTTCCTAGGTCATGTCAACTACAGTAATTGTTCATGCTCTGTGAATATTATTTTGTTTCCCTGTATTCAAAGTATATTCTTTTCATTCCTCCTGCTACCTGGAAGTACTTTCTGAGTCAGAAATCTCTTTGACCTGGGTTAGGAGGCCAGCAGTCACAGTGACCTAATACAACCAATGCAGGAAGGTATTGCTTAGTCCCCAGAGGTCTGAATAAGGCATGTATAAATACATAAACATAAATTTTTCAGATTTCTTTACCAATCATAACTTTTCAGAACATAATGAACTGCTGCTAAAAGATGTGTGACCCAAAGACAAATTTGGTTTTCTGTCGCCCTGGTTTTACAGGGCCCCATAAGTTGTAACACTGTAGCTGTAGTTTCCCATGCTTGTTCTGTAAACATGGTCCTTGTTTTCTTTAACCAACCAGGATTGTTTTGCACTTGTGGAATTGTTTTTCATTCCTTTCCCTGGGGTGGAGAAAGATGATTGACCATGTCTTTGTCCTGTAAACCTTCAGGGGTGTTGACCCCTTTCACCAATCTTTGACTGTCCTTAGAACCCTATAAAAATAGGTAAATAAAGAAGGGCAGGGCTTTTTGTCGGTCCTGCCTGGTGAAACCACTGCTGCTCTGTGACCCGCGTGTTTCTTCTGTTGCTAACTAACCAACAGTTTTCTTCTGGGAATAGCAAAAGGCATATCCAAATCATGTCCCTGACACAAACATAATTTTTTTCTCTAATTTATTAGGCGATGAGAATTGTAAGAATTGCTAGTGTTGCTCATGCACACACAGATGTAAGTTTCCTCCTCAAAATAAGTGCCTTACCCTGAAGCAAACCTCTTTCAAAA
>VZTZ01046101.1:196214-231292 GCA_013400955.1 Drymodes brunneopygia | reverse complement strand
AAATCCAACTGAACAACAACAAAAAAACCCAACCAATAAACTGGCCAAAACAAACAAGCAAGCAAAAGCCCCAAAATAAAAACAACCAGAGAACCTGGGATTCAACTGAGAAGAGGTTTATCAGAATCTGCTGTGCTGGAACTACAACAGGGCAACAATTAGAGGCCTGTCTAGCTGAAAGGACTGAGCTACAGGTGCTGGAGTCCTTTATATAAAAGATCTGCATTTCTCGCTATCCATGTCCTTAAGAAACTTGTTTGTACATTCCTCATATGCTAGTCTGGTGACATAATACTTGCCCTTTTTCCCCTCTGTTCTTTTTTCACCAAAGAGATTTGAGACCTATGGTTGACTGTTGCTGGTGTCTTTAACAGAGGTTATGTAGAATTTACTTCTCATTTATCTAAAGATGCAAAATTTTTATCTATTGTCAGATTCAATCTGTATTAAAGAGAAGGTATTTAATGTGGACAGCATAAACTGTGATATTTTGATTCCTTTTTTCTGTTCCCATGGAAAAGAACAGGTGTTCAAATGAGGTTTGATTTATATTTTCAACTTTTAAGGTAGTATATTTTTTGTGACAATAGTGGACTTACAAAAAAATCTTGAAAACGAACTGTGGAATTCTCACAACTCTCATCTCCACTCCACTCCACTCCAATTAATTTCCACTGGTTACCTAAGACCCCATAATTTCTATAACATATTAACATATGATTTTGAACTTAATCATATTGTCAATAAAGAATGTTCCCACTTCAGTCCAAGGAACAGTTTATGGGAAAGACATTTATTAAAATGTAACTGATTCAACTGGATTCTGACACTTCCAGTTTTATTCTCTATTACAAAACATCTCCAGTAGCTGAATATTAGGATTCAAGAATATTTAACCTTTGGGTACATTCTACAAGAATTACCAGAACCTGCCATTACAGAGTAGAAAGAACTGAGCAATTATTTGAAAACAGTAAGTCTGGTGCAAAATGTAGAAATGAAAATATAAAAAATATATAAAATGGAAAATATAGAACAACTGCATTAAATAATATTGATTATGTAATCAAAGCTTGTTTACGTCCCTGACACTGGCAAATTCTTTCCGCAGTGGGTGTGAAGGAACAGATATCTCTCTAAGGTGCTATGATGGATTAAGGCAAGTAATAACTCTCTTTCAAATATGTAGACCAACCAAATTACATTGTTGGACATTTCAGTGCACAAAGAAATCACTGAAATCCCTGAATTAAATAAAAAATCTAAATTGATATTTTGTGAGAAAGACCTCTTAATAGAAGAAGGCCCTGTATACCTTTTCCATTCCTTACAATTCTTTCCTGTTGCTGTATTTTCTGTTTTTATTTACTTTTCTCTGCTTCAGGTTTCTTACCATATTTATTAACTTAGTAGATTTTAAGAAAAAAAGCATAGGTGGAAAAGTGAAAGGGGGAAACTTTCAATAAAATTGTGACAATAATAATAGAAGTTGATATCACCAACCAATGCTTTTCAGTGTAAAGTAATCTTCTCTAATTCTTAACAGCCTATCTGTTAATCTGTGCTATCCTCTTTTTTTAAATCAATTATATATTCCACTATACCAGTATCAGGAAGTTCAGAGCAAGAAGTTGGGTTTTTTTCATTTTCTCCCTCCTTGCATTTTTTTTTTAACCATAGGAAATCACTATAATGAATGTTCTCTTAAGTTACTATTTGTATGGAAAGTAAGAATGGAAAAACTGTGACCAGGTATAAAATAACTAATTTCTGATTTGTAGTCATGGTAGCTTCTGAATATTTTCATACCTATCTCAGAGGATTAGTATCAATTGTTAATTCAATAATACATATAGGGAGTTTCTGTTCCCAAACAACTTAATTTTTTATTAGGCTATCTATGAATGGAATGTTTATCCACTCAAAACTGGTTCTTTTTAAGTAAAGAAGTTCTTTTATTACTTATTTGTTGTGTATCTCAAAATTATGATCAAAAAGACTGATAATATTAAACAATTGACTTTTGGCAATCTTAAATGATTGGTACTCACCGATTAGCTAATATGATTTAAAGACTTGATACAGAAGTAAAGGCAATTGGTGTTTAGAGACAAACAGTTTTTTTCCAAATGAAGTAAAATCTGTAAAATCCTTGGAGTCATTTTGAGAGTCTGTGGGTATCCATTGCATATTTAGTGCCAACCTCAATTGGCTTATACATAAACTGTCAAAATAAAAGTTCATTCACTATAATAAATTAGCTTTTTGGTAGTATAAGACAGATTACTGTGATTGAAGAGTTAATAGGATCATAAAGAATTACTTTAAGGCCCTTTTTATGTATGTTTATTGTATGTTAAGGTTCCAGGCCTTCTGAAAACCATGCCTATAATATCAGATATCTAATTATATACTATATTTTTAATTTGAATATCAGCTGTTTAAGGTATTCTCTGAGCTCCCTTGTGCAGCTGAAATAAACCTTCCTTATGTTACACATACAAGGTATTTCCAAACAAGTCATCATATTTAAAGTGCAGTCTAACAAAACCTTATTTTAAGAGTGTTTTTGTTTGCCAAATTGAGCATTCCAGTGAAAGTTCTAGGCTGCATTTTATTAATGATTCTAATATGTGATTATTTGAATCAGACTTTTGAAACAAGCAGTTTTTAACAATTTTTAATACGTCTATTTTATCTTAAGCACCAGATGTCATGGACTCAAAAATGCATTTAATTTGGTCTTCTGGTCCTTCTGAGATTTTTTCTGACTCAGTATCACTCATCATTTGTGTATGTGCATTTAGCTTCATTGAGTGAACTAGCTTTTTGGAGTGGCAATCTGTATTCTTCTAAACTTTATATCTAGGCCACTTGCACTTTTGGAAAAATCTCAAAGAGCTTGGAGAAAAAATTAAATTACACAAACCTAGGCATTGCCCAGATCACTGTTGGGGTGCACTATGTGGTGGTAGAGAGATAGGCCTTGAGGGCTGGAGAGACAGCTCCAGACCTCAAGGCCTATCTTTCCTGGGCCTGGAGGTGACCCTGGGAATACATCCTGGTCACCGGGGATGGGCTGAGAGAGAATTGTGGGTTTGTGGATAGTGTTGGACCTGCTGGAAGTGACCTTATAGGGCATTGTTTACCTGTTACCATATTAGGTAAAATCAGGGCAATACCCCAGGTGATTGGGGAACACTGTGGTGAACATATTTTCTATTTATATGATGATATATCCTATTTGTGTCCTGGTATTTAAGGAATTTTCACTGCACAATAAAGGTCTTTGCACTTCTNTAAAGTGCAGTCTAACAAAACCTTATTTTAAGAGTGTTTTTGTTTGCCAAATTGAGCATTCCAGTGAAAGTTCTAGGCTGCATTTTATTAATGATTCTAATATGTGATTATTTGAATCAGACTTTTGAAACAAGCAGTTTTTAACAATTTTTAATACGTCTATTTTATCTTAAGCACCAGATGTCATGGACTCAAAAATGCATTTAATTTGGTCTTCTGGTCCTTCTGAGATTTTTTCTGACTCAGTATCACTCATCATTTGTGTATGTGCATTTAGCTTCATTGAGTGAACTAGCTTTTTGGAGTGGCAATCTGTATTCTTCTAAACTTTATATCTAGGCCACTTGCACTTTTGGAAAAATCTCAAAGAGCTTGGAGAAAAAATTAAATTACACAAACCTAGGCATTGCCCAGATCACTGTTGGGGTGCACTATGTGGTGGTAGAGAGATAGGCCTTGAGGGCTGGAGAGACAGCTCCAGACCTCAAGGCCTATCTTTCCTGGGCCTGGAGGTGACCCTGGGAATACATCCTGGTCACCGGGGATGGGCTGAGAGAGAATTGTGGGTTTGTGGATAGTGTTGGACCTGCTGGAAGTGACCTTATAGGGCATTGTTTACCTGTTACCATATTAGGTAAAATCAGGGCAATACCCCAGGTGATTGGGGAACACTGTGGTGAACATATTTTCTATTTATATGATGATATATCCTATTTGTGTCCTGGTATTTAAGGAATTTTCACTGCACAATAAAGGTCTTTGCACTTCTCCATCTTGTGTGCAAAGTCCATGAGCTTGTGTGATTACTGCAGATCACCTATTGCAGTTTTCTAGTGCTTGTAGTGGGCAGAGGATCTTCCAATACAAAAGCTTGGAAGTGAATTGCAGCAGGCTGCTTCGCCCAGGATGTGTAGGAATGTGCTCCAGCAACTCCAACAACATCCTATCTGCAAATCTGTCTGTGTTCGATTGAGAGGGGGCTCCATGTGCTATTTTGCTGTTGAACTATTCTAAATCCATTCTGGCAATTAATCCTGAATTTACATCCTCATAGTGAGGCAAAGATTTGTCAGATAAGCTGCTAAATTGACCTGGAAACATATGACCGGCAGTCATATCACTTTAAGTTATAAAAGACCAGTCCACTTTCATATGGTGGGTTCTTCTAAAGTATTCCATCTTGGAATGTGTGTATGAAGTTTTCTCCAATGGGTAAGTGAACAACCCCCAAGGTTACCTCCTCCTTGAGGATGAGAGAAAGAGATCTGTCTATGAGTGTTGGTGTTGGTGAGTTACATAATTCTCTACTTAATAATTATATTAATAATAAATTAACAATTAATATTGTTTCTTTTTGCTAGCTTTAATATAATTCCTTTAATATAATTGATTTGATATAGTACACGATCATATCCTATCCTATACTACTAGTAGTTTTAGCTTCAATACTGTGTAGTAAATACTTCTGATTAAGAACTTTTGTCTAATCATTGGACATATACATAATTCATTTTATAGAAATATATCTGATTTGTATTTTTTAATCCTGTGGGACAAAGTTACTTAAACCATTGCCAAGCTTTGGGATTAAGATTGGATCCAGCTGCACCTAGGCTCATCTCTGAGGCAGAGTTTAGAAAACAAGGGAGTCCTCTCTGCACTTCCTGGTTCAATGGCAGGATTTGTCTAATAAATTTCCTCTGAAGCTCCCACTCCACCCATGACAGGGGTAACCCTGGAGAATCTGTCGGAGAGGAAGTTTCTTCCAAACCCTCTGAGTACACCCTAAAACATATGTTGCAAATATGTCAAATTAGATATCAAGACCGCTACCATTCTCCATGATTTTTCAAAAATGATGGAGATTGGCTTAGCAACAACATCTGCTCACTCAGCACCTGTTGATGAATCTTATCAAGGCCCCATGGATTTATGGGTGTTAAGTCCATTTAGTCCATCTCTAACCCATCCCTCAAAAACAAGGGGAAGGCTTCCTTCCTTTCTCTGGCCTTCTCTTACCTGCAAGGTCTAGGACTCTTGAGAGCCATCCTCACTAGTGAAGCCTGAGGAAAAGAAGACATTTGGACATTTTGCCGACTCTGAGTCTCCCATTACCAGGACATCTGATTCAGCAAAGGCTCCATGTTTTCCATATCTTCCTTTTGCTGCTGATATACTTGTAGAAGCTCTTCTTTTTATCCTTGATGTCCTTTGCCAGACTCAATTCCAAGTGGACCTTAGCCTTCCTCATCACATCCCTGCATACTCATTCCACATGGTCTGTTCTTTTAGCCACATCCATAAGTCTCTTTTTGGAGCTTGAGATTTACTAGGGGCTTCCTGCTGATCCATGCTGATATCTTGCGACCTTTGTCTGATTTTTTGATCCTGGGTATACACTTGTCTTGAACCTGGAGGAAGTGATGCTTAAATATTGCTCAGCTCTTTTGGACCCCCTGCTCTTCTAGAGCTCTATCTCATGTGATTCCTCTAAGCAGGTCTTTGAACAGTCAGTTAGTTCTCTGGAAGTCTTCTTACTGCTTTGCTTCCTCCATGCAGGCACCTGAATTTTGCCATCTCATGGTCACTACAGCCAAGGCTGCTCCCAACCTTCACATCTTTAACCATTCCCTTCTGTTTTTTAAGTACAAGGCCCAGCAACACTCCTTTCTTTCTTTGCTTCTCCACCATTTGCATCAAAAAGTTACTTCAATGATCTGCAGTAGCTTTCTGGACCGTGTGTTTCAAGCTATGCTGTCCCTCTAGCAAATATTAGGGTGGTTGAAGTTCCCCAGGAGAAAGAGGACCAGTGACCATGAGGCCAGTGACCAGCTGTTCATAGAAACCCCATAAAATTCCTCCTTCTGATCCCTTCTGGTGGACTCATTACCAGGGTACCCACAACAGTGTCACCCTCATTAGCCTATCCCTTAGTTCTTACCCTAAACTCTCAGATGGTTCGTCTGTCCCTGGGTAGAGCTCAATGTATTCTAGTTAGTCTCTCACATAAAGAGCAACTCCATCACCTTGCATCTCTCTCGTCATTCTAAAAAGTAAATAGCCACCCTGACAATATTCCAGTCATGTGAGCTATCCCACCGTCTCTCAGTAATCATAATGAGATCATGAACCTGTGATCATACATATATTTTTATTGCACATGCTGTGTGTGCATTTATATACAGGCATTTCAGAGAGCTAGTCAAGCAACCAGGTGGGTGGAAACATCAGGATTCTCAGGGGCTGTCTCAGCAGCCAAAACAAACACTGGTTTGGGCTGAGTCAGGCAGAGACCTAGAGCACTCAGCACCTAGCAGAGGTGTGGGCCCACCTGCAGATTGCAGCACCACTCCTGCATGCCCTTGAACTGTCATGCCACATCCTTTTGATGTGCCACATCCTGTTTACTCACCCTATTGCTGTGCTTTGGCCATACCCTAAAGCCATTTAAATCTCTCTTGGATGCTCCTGGCAATGCCACTTCTATGCCTGAGTGTCTCACAAGAGCTACTCAGTCCTGACAGGGCTCTGGGCTGCTGCTTGGATGTCCCTGAACTTGGAAACCTCCCTGGACTGCTCAATCTAACAATCATGCCCAGACTTACCCCAGCTGTTGCTGTGGCCACCTCATCAACGGATCATATTTGAACATAGTTTTTAAACACAGACAATCACTTAAAATAGCAGTTTGATAAGGTTTCTGTGGTCTTACTGTGACAGTCTTTATCTTCATATATACACTATAAGCAGAAACAGAACTTATCAGAGAATTGTAGGATAGTTTGCTTTGGCAGAGACTCTTAAAGGTCAAAGGAGGATGTGCCAGCCCTTACTTTTCCTAGCTCTATTGCATAGGGTATGGTCTGCCTAAAAGGAATTTCATGGGAATATCAGCATTGTTCTTTATGAGGACACAAGTATTACTGCAAAACTAGGAGATTCCCTAGGCTTGAATGAAACATGGTGGGCAAGGAATGGGGTGATCAAGGAATAATCACTACAAGCAATGTCTGCTTGTTTGTAAATAAACAATACATAGATGTAAATTCTCAATTATCAGTGCACAAGCCAAGGGCTCACAACTATGAAATCTTCATTTAAAATATGTGCTGCTTCAGCTTGTAAATTCATGAATATTTCACGTGCTATACAAACAGAGCAGCAAATAGCAGCAGAGACCTCTGAGGATAGCAAACGTTCTGTAGTTTAAGTGAGTGTGGGCAAAAGCAGGAGGCCTTCACATTTGAGCAGGAAATGAGCCTATCAGTACAAAACACCTTAATTTAAGCTCTTTTCTTCATGTGCTGTCAGGGGGATCGTGCTGGGTGATTTGCTGTTATGAACTTCACCTGGAAGCTCAGTAAAACCACAATGTGGGTTGACTTGCATTGGTTACTGTTGTTTCTACGGCTTTGGTTAATCCATTTCCAGTTTGATCAATAGGTGGCTATCCCAAAAAGAAGGATAAGAAAAGTTTAGAAACTGCCTGTTCAACATGCTACATTTAAAAGGTTGATGGTTGACTACACAGGCTTGCTGAACAGGGTCCCTTTAAGAAGCATTTGTTTTCAAAACTAGCTTTGATAAAAGAAATATTTCCATGGCCATAATGCCAAGTGGAAATACAAGGACAAATTAGGCTGTTAATGCATTTTAAAACAGTGAAACCCCTTAAACTAGTTTTGAGTACATTTCCAATTTTTAGTCATTTTTAGTTCTGTTTCTGTATTTCTGTTTTCTCTTCCCAGAAAAAAAGCATTTCATGTATTTGAGCAGTAGTATGTCATACTTAACTGTCAGGTACCCATGAGCAATTCTCTGTGGCAAAGGATCATCAGTTCAACAAGAACAAATGAATAGTTAACGGTACTACAACTGCTGTTTTACCTACTTTTAAACATATTCAATAGCTTTACTGTCCAGAGGCTACTTGCCAAAAGTAGATACAAGTGAGAAACAAGTATTATGAAAAGCATACATAAATGATATCTATGGAATCTGGGAAATATTAAAATACTAATGCATTCGGAAGATATGGGAAGTGGTACACTATTTTAATATACATGTTTTCAATTTTTAACCTTCCTAAATCGTTATTCTTCTATGCTCTGTAGTAAACATATTTGGAAGAAAATTAGTTTTAAATTGTAAAAACAAATTTGCTTTTTTTTCTGTGCAATTTCTTATTCATGTTCCAGTTGCAATTCAGTATATTTTGACAACACCACATGTAAAAATCCCTCCGAACACAAACCCAAATTTTCCTATAAAATTCATTTCCCAACATTATACCAGTCAGATCTCAAAATTTTATAGACAACTCTCAAGGCACTACTTTACACTTATAAACTTGGAATTTAGTTTTGAATTTTTAAGTAGTAACTTGTATATTGTTGACAAATACTATTTTTTCTGTATTACTAATGGTATTTTTTGTTATATTACTAAGAGTACCTTTGACTATCATAAAAGTCAAAAGTAAAAATATAGTTAAATTAGTTCTGATTTTTTAATTTGATGTTTTTTAAGAACAGAAACTGTTCTGAGTCTCTAAGTTTTGTTGACCAGACCCTCCACTAAACTGAGACTTTTCAAAGGTAATATAAAACTCATGAATCTCTCAAAGAAACTTAGTTTGTTGTCAAGTACATTTTTTCGTGAATAATATAAATATATAAATTAAATATATAATAACTTTAAATAAAACTTGAACATCAGTGAAAGTGCTGATGGTAATTTTTACATCTAGCAGAATTAATCATATTTTGAGCACTGTATTAAGATGGAAAACAAGTATATGTGATTTTCTACAGTAAATTGAATACCAGAATGGAGGAAAAAGCAGGTTTGACAGTAGGTACAGGCTATTCTTTAGCATCTCACCTTTGTCTGGGTTTACCTGGAATCAAAGTTGCTACAGAAAACTCCTCATGTCCAATTTCCTAGTGCAGGTGAGAGGACAGAAATTCTCCACGCCTGTGAGTTTAAGAACCTAAACTAATTTCATAAGAATGACCACAGCAGTTTAGGTAATAGGTAGAAGTATGGATCTTCCCAAACTTGTAGAGTGTCAGGGTTTTAGAAGTTGACGTGTGTAAGAATTGCGTTCATAGAGTAACATTCATAGAAAAGAGCAGAAAATGCAGGAAAGGATGAATTTGCTCTTGAACAGAAAAAACTTCAGTTTATTTAAGCAAGGAAAGTCCACTGAACAGAGAACATCAATCTCAACTAAAAATATGAACACATGAGAAAATCGAGAGATTTGACAGAGAGACTTTCATAATTAGGAGAGAAGCATGTTCTTTCTAAAAGAAATCTTCTGGGCTCCAGTGGCTTAAAGCCAAAATTTATGACTCACAGGTCAAAACACTTCAATAATAGCCTACCCAGAATCTCTGCTGTAAAATGTGTAGAAGAAAACGTCCAAAACTTCACAACAAGAAAAAATAATTTTAAAAGAAACAAAACCATCAATCAGACAAACAAAGTCCCAGAAAGCTGAGCAAAATTAATTGATTTCTATTAGAATTTCTAATTTAGATATACATTTTGACAAATCTAAAAATGAAAATTCTGCATATTTACAAGAACGTGGCTTCTGATTAAATTAAAATACATAATTAAATTAAATACATAAGGGATTTAAACAATTCTCACTGCATGGCTGACAAATACCTAGTCACTTCTTTAATTGCAAGCCCTTTAAGGATATTTTAATATATGAAAAAAATCTTATTTTTATCAATCTATTTAGTGTCTGAAAGTTCACATCAGGTTTACTAAAGCTCAAATTTACACCTTTATATTTCTCAACAGGTCATATCAAAATTAATAACTAGTGAAAAGGAGTATCTAAAATGTCTTACATTATTACTTGGGGAATATCCAGTCTCCTAAAATTCAAAATGAGAAATTTGCAAAAAAAGATAAAACAAAATAGAATGAAAAAGAAAAAATAATGTAAACTACAGTGAGAGGGATTCAAACTATAGTCCAAAATAAGATGACAAAACAAACTGTTAAAAAATTTTGTATGGTGCAACATTTTAGCATCACAATACTAACAGCANATATAGTTAAATTAGTTCTGATTTTTTAATTTGATGTTTGTTAAGAACAGAAACTGTTCTGAGTCTCTAAGTTTTGTTGACCAGACCCTCCACTAAACTGAGACTTTTCAAAGGTAATATAAAACTCATGAATCTCTCAAAGAAACTTAGTTTGTTGTCAAGTACATTTTTTCGTGAATAATATAAATATATAAATTAAATATATAATAACTTTAAATAAAACTTGAACATCAGTGAAAGTGCTGATGGTAATTTTTACATCTAGCAGAATTAATCATATTTTGAGCACTGTATTAAGATGGAAAACAAGTATATGTGATTTTCTACAGTAAATTGAATACCAGAATGGAGGAAAAAGCAGGTTTGACAGTAGGTACAGGCTATTCTTTAGCATCTCACCTTTGTCTGGGTTTACCTGGAATCAAAGTTGCTACAGAAAACTCCTCATGTCCAATTTCCTAGTGCAGGTGAGAGGACAGAAATTCTCCACGCCTGTGAGTTTAAGAACCTAAACTAATTTCATAAGAATGACCACAGCAGTTTAGGTAATAGGTAGAAGTATGGATCTTCCCAAACTTGTAGAGTGTCAGGGTTTTAGAAGTTGACGTGTGTAAGAATTGCGTTCATAGAGTAACATTCATAGAAAAGAGCAGAAAATGCAGGAAAGGATGAATTTGCTCTTGAACAGAAAAAACTTCAGTTTATTTAAGCAAGGAAAGTCCACTGAACAGAGAACATCAATCTCAACTAAAAATATGAACACATGAGAAAATCGAGAGATTTGACAGAGAGACTTTCATAATTAGGAGAGAAGCATGTTCTTTCTAAAAGAAATCTTCTGGGCTCCAGTGGCTTAAAGCCAAAATTTATGACTCACAGGTCAAAACACTTCAATAATAGCCTACCCAGAATCTCTGCTGTAAAATGTGTAGAAGAAAACGTCCAAAACTTCACAACAAGAAAAAATAATTTTAAAAGAAACAAAACCATCAATCAGACAAACAAAGTCCCAGAAAGCTGAGCAAAATTAATTGATTTCTATTAGAATTTCTAATTTAGATATACATTTTGACAAATCTAAAAATGAAAATTCTGCATATTTACAAGAACGTGGCTTCTGATTAAATTAAAATACATAATTAAATTAAATACATAAGGGATTTAAACAATTCTCACTGCATGGCTGACAAATACCTAGTCACTTCTTTAATTGCAAGCCCTTTAAGGATATTTTAATATATGAAAAAAATCTTATTTTTATCAATCTATTTAGTGTCTGAAAGTTCACATCAGGTTTACTAAAGCTCAAATTTACACCTTTATATTTCTCAACAGGTCATATCAAAATTAATAACTAGTGAAAAGGAGTATCTAAAATGTCTTACATTATTACTTGGGGAATATCCAGTCTCCTAAAATTCAAAATGAGAAATTTGCAAAAAAAGATAAAACAAAATAGAATGAAAAAGAAAAAATAATGTAAACTACAGTGAGAGGGATTCAAACTATAGTCCAAAATAAGATGACAAAACAAACTGTTAAAAAATTTTGTATGGTGCAACATTTTAGCATCACAATACTAACAGCAGTCTAAACAAGTAAGACACATAAATGATAAAAAAGTTAAGCCAAAAAGTAATAAAGAACGTAGACTAGTTTGAAATTTACAGAAAACTCAAATTGTTTCAAATACGATCTCTAAGAAGACAAACTTTGAAGGACTTACATCAGCTGTATCTGATATCACATTGCCACAGAGTTTTGAAATTAGTTTAGCATCTCTAATATATTGATACTCATTCCTGACAATTTCACTTCCATAGTCACAAGAACTTCTCAGAAACAACACTTTAGAAATAATCCCAGCTCAGTCAAGACAAAGTTCAACACACATTGTTCTGCATGGGTCCTTTAAGTCACTAACCCATCACTGTTCCCACTTCCCTGGCACTTTTAATCTTGGAGCAGCAATGGATACAAAGATCAGCTGAAGTGATTTTTTTATCTCATCTTTTACCATGATTTTGTTTCTCTTTCTTTAATGAGAATCCAATTAGACATTCTTTTCTGTTTTCATTTGACTTTTAATCTGTATTTATATTATGTCCTATAATGCCAAGGTTAGTGAAAAATACTTGTAAGAGGAAGAGAAACAGTAGATATGTATTCCATTTTTTTCTCAGACGTACATGCACAAAAAATCTTTTTTCATTAAAAAGGATGACAACTTGCTGTTTTCTATTGTCACTTAGAAACACCTGAAAAACTCAGCTTTGAAAGATATTTTCTGGACATAATTAATTTTGAATGCGGAGACTTTCAAAATACCAAGTCAGTTAAACATCAGCTCACCAAAGACATAGATCTTTTGGGTAAGAGAGGCAAATCTTCTCAAAAGGATTAATCCTCACATGAAAATGTGAAAGCAACACATTTCCTGCAGTACTCTATGCAGAAACTCACCAAGAAAAGCTACATAATTAGAACATACATCTTTTATAACCTGTGATGTGTACTTTATTTCTGTTTGCATGTTTTTTTCTTAAACTTGCTTAGTTGTTCATTCATATGCAGGTTTTAAAATATTTTTAGAAATAATTGAAATAGGTGTTTAGCACACAAAATGCAACTACAAACTATTCAACATCACCTCTTGATAAATCTCCATAGACTTGGTGATACACCCATAACTGTTTGTTTAATGTGGCAATGAAGGACACTTATTTAATGATTTATAATAAATGAAATAGGAGAGTCCCTGGATGGAAATAGTCAATGACAATGGAAAATTTAACCATAAGTAGAAAATGTTTAAAATTTTCCAAAACAAGTTTTCTTAGTGCTCTAACGTATAACTGACCATTTTGCAGTTCTTGGCAAGGTATAAACTTTCCTGAAAAAAGATGAAATTTTATACTAGGACATTCTGATGATATAAAAATTTTCTGCTTATCTATTTTTTTTTCCACTTAGCCTTAGGAGAAGGTGGCTATGCTGTTTGAGCATAATTTGTGCTTGGAAGAAGTGAATGACTTTATTTCCATGAGCTGTAAACAGCCATGTTCCATCATCTCTCCAAAGACTGAGGAGAGAGATAACCTGCAGTTCCTCAGGTCAATATTTTGTTTTCTTCACCCATGGTTACTGTTTTCAGTCAATTATGAGCATAAAAAAACTCCAAATAAAGAAAAAATGTGATTTTGATCATCATTTCAAGGAGAAAAGAGGAATATAAAATGAAGATGCAGTGTTTCTATTTCCAAAAACTTAGCACTGAACAGCTGTATCTGTTCCATCCCCTGAAAACACTGAGGAAAAAATTACAAATTTTCCCCTGACATCTTTGTATTTCCCACTGGTGTCTTGTATCTTAGAAGTTAGCATACCTTGCATACCAGGGCATCCTATATTTCACAGTTGCTATGGCAATTGCTAATTAATATTTATTTAAAGACCAAATAATGTTCTAAAAATGCTCTGCAATTAGCTACCCAATCCTAAGGAGATCTGGAATGGCATGAGATATCTACTTTCACTTTGAAAAATTTCTGTATTGTCATTGCTATCCTGCTTATCAAGTCTAATTTGCCTTTATAAAAAGGTAGCCCACCCAGCTGAACAAGGGAAGCTAGCTGGTGTTTGGGTTTCAGTAAAGATTTCTATGCTCTCTCTCACAGTATCCTGATGGATAAAATGTTCAGCACACTGCTGGATAAACACATCATGGGATGGATGAGAAACTGGCTCATGGGTTGGGCATGAAGGGTTAAAGTGAATGGGCTGACATCAGACTGGTGACCTGTCACCAGTGGGGTTCCACAGGCTCCATCTTAGGCCCTGTGCTCTTCAACTTCATCATAAATGGCTTGGACACAGGACTGGAAGGGTCACTAAGCAAGTTCACAGATGATACAAATGTGGAAGGATCTGCTGACTCCCTTGAAGGCAGGGATACCCTGCAGAGAAACCTCAACAAATCAGAGGAAGGAGCAATCACCAACCATCTGAAGTTCAACAAGGGAAAGTGCTGGATTCTGCATCAGGGATGGGGCAATCCTGGACAATGGGACACTCTGGGGAATGACATGCTGGAAAGCAGTATCATGAAAAGAGACCTGGTCAGTGGAAAGTTGGATATGAGCCAGCAGTGTCATGGCAGCCAGGAGGGCCAAGGGTGTCCTGGGGTGCATCAGGCCCAGCATCACCAGCTGGACAAGGGAGGGGATTGGCCCACTCTGCTCTGCACTGGGGCAGCCTCACCTTGAACATTGTGTGCAGTTTTGGGCATTAAACTNGGGGCAGCCTCACCTCGAGTGCTGGGGGCAGTTTTGGGTACCACAGTATAAGAAAGATATCAAGCTATTAGAGAGTGTCCAAGGGAGGGCCACAAAGATATTTTAGGCCCTTGAGGAGAAGCCATATGAGGAGCAGCTGAGTTCACTGTGTCTGTTCAGCCTGGAGAAGGGGAGACTGAGGGGAGACCTCATGGCAGTCTGCAACTTCCTCGTGAGGGGAAGAGGAGGGAAAGTCACTGATCTCTTCTCTGTGATGATCTGTGGCAGAATCTGAGGGAATGGACTACAGTTGTGTCAGGGAAGGTCTAGAATGGATATTAGAAAAGGATTCTTCACCCACAGGGTGACTGGTCACTGGAACAGGCTCCCCAGGGAAGTGGTCACATCAACAAACTTGATGGAGTTCATGAAGCATTTGGACAATTCTCTCAGGCACATGGTGTGATTCTTGAGGATAGTGCTGTGCAGGGCCAGAAGTTGAACTCCATGGTCTTTATGGATCTCTTTCAGCATATTCTGTAATTCTGTGATCTTAGACTCTAACCCAGTTTCAAGGCCTTGCACCTGTGAACCGCCATGTCCCAGTTTTCATATGCAGGTCTACCATAAGCCAAACTGCTACGGTAAGGAGATCAGTGTTAGTAAACAGGTTGGTCTTTCTGTGAAGATGCAGAGAAAGGCATCTTAACCATTGGATGGTTAAGCTAATTTTTCTTAGGGCCACATTTAACTCTAAATGAGAAAATTTTCCAAGAGGTTAAATGAAGCTCAGAGTTCCCTTGAAATCTAGTGACGGTGGTTTGTATTTAGTCATTGTTGGATTCCACTCTTGCTATGGTCAACAAGGATATCTCCATTTTCCCCTGGTGAATCTCAACTTGATCAGAAGAGGAGGAACACAGAAGAACAGAGAAAATTTTACTGCATCTGAGTGCATCGTATTATCTACTGAGAAGAAGCACATTTCACTCAATTGCAATTTTAACAAGAGGACATTGCCCGGCAAGAGTTCTTCTCAAGGGTTTACAGGCAATTTCTAGAAGGCTGGCTTTACTAGTCCAACTTGCTAAACCATGAAGCAAAAATATTTGTTATTCACTGAAAACTTTACATAATTAAATAGTATTTTTCATTCCTAAATTGTATGTTTATTACAAGGACAAAAACATTTTTATAGAGTCACAATACATTACTTGAGAAATTACTGTTATAAATGTATGTGAGAAGAGGTGTCTGACATATTTATGATTTTGGTGTAAGATATTGACTAGATCTGAGGGCTTTTTTACAGTCTGAAAGATCGGTTAAATATGACTTAGTTTATTACTTTATTGTGATAGCTAAATTTGCATAACATTTTGAACTCTTTAGTAACCTCTTCTCCAGTTACTCAATAATACATTCTACAAAATCAACTGTGCAGAATATATTGCGGTCACTTAAAAATTATGTTATATTTTAAAAATGAGAAATTAGTCAGACTTTAATTTGTTTTTTTTATATAATTACTTACATAGATCTGTAGTGCATTGAGTGGAAAACTAGTGATCAGTAATGAAATCATAACGGATTCAGGAGCTCAGAATAGCTTTGTCTCAGTTGTAATATTTCACAAATGAATAGAAGTATTTTGTATTTTATAAGTGACAGGGTACATTATACTTTCTAAAACCATATTGCTAGTTTAAAGCAAAGGTCTTATGTATAAAAAAATATAGACTGTTTATCACCTCTCAAATTTCACAAGAAATCCAGTTTGTTTTTTTTTTTTAATCTGGTGTAATTTTCCTTCTGACTTTAACATTATAAAACAAAATGATTTTACTAAATAATCTAACATTTATGAGACTGGAGATTTTTCCTTTACCAAAAAAACCCAAACAATTAAGGAAAACAAAATGAAAATCAAAATATATCCCATAAAACTGTCAAACAAAATTGTGTCAATCATTATAGCATGGCAACATTAGAATTTTAATTTTGTGGAATTTACTGACAAGTCAGGTAAAGAAAATGAAGTACTTGTCTTTCTAAAATTTTAAGTGAAATATTCTTTAAAAAGGGTCCTTTTAATACAGTTCTCAAAGTGTCTTTTGATGAAAAAAAATCCTCTGTTCACGCAGGAAACCTTATTACCTACTTCTATTGTCAAAAAAGAACTAGAATTACAGCATTTAACTCGATGTGTATACTGAAGATGCCTCCAACAAAGCTGCTTACACTAAGCAAGAAATAAAACCACAACTAAAAAGTAAGTTTACTTTTGTCCATATTATTTACTTGTCCAATTAAGATGATTTTCAACTTCCTTGTCTGTATAATTGAATCAAGTTTTTGTTATGCTTACTGTATTTTAATGATTTACAAATGTTATATAGTATTTAGAAAAACCCCAGCTTTATTAAAAAGATCAAATTTTAATGTGGGGAAATATTATCAATTCTTTTCCTCCAGAGTAAAATAATCCAAAGGCATTTTTCAAAGTTACTTTCAAACTACTTTCCTCGTTCCGTAAAATGCCACTGGCAAAAATAACAATGTGTTTATAATGTAGCTGTGGTGACATATTTGTAAAACAGCATGTAAGCACTCATAAAAGGGTAACGATTTCCTTAAGTGTTAATAAAAGAAGCTTTCCTGTAGAGAGACAGTGAGGTGCTAGTGTTCACGTGCAACAGTAGTAATATTACCTATTTATCTGTTCTCTTCTTCAACTCAAGATTTTACAGGGTAGGAATGATTAGTGTCTGTTTGGTCCAAGCCCGTTTGGAACACTGCCATTTTGCTTTAGTTCAAAAATGCAATTTGAAAGAAAATGTCAGCATCAGTGTTTCTAACCATGGAAAATTAACCTCAGGTGCTTTGAAGTGCACTTACAGCATGTGTGCAAAGTTTCTTAAGAGGATAGTACAGTCTTGGAGAACACCTAAAATGCAGTAATACATGGGGCCATTCTAGCAACTTGCAAGCAAATCTTCTAAAATCCACAGAGTTTGAAGGATGGCAACAAAAAAGGCTTAAAAATTTAATTTGCTCCTGCTGCTGACCCACAGTTTCTCTGCTATTCTACCTGGATAACATCATTAGTTCAGTCTTGGTGATTACAATGGTTTGGGAAAGAGCATGGCACCAGTTGAATTCCATACAAACCACTGAGGGATTTTCACCCATTCAGATAGAACATGGAAAATAATTCTCTGATTTCTTATTGATATCTAACGGTATTTTCTCTTTTCTATTCATGCAAGTATACGAGGATGAGTAAAATGAATCCTATGAAAGAAGTGTCTAGAGCATACCTTGATTCTAGATTAATACAGACATGTGCTTTCTTTGCAGATGGTCAATCCTTTTTAAGGATAGTTTGTAATGAGAAAAAGCAAGAAATTAATGACTAGAAGGTGAAGCCTACCAGTCCTTTAGGGTAGATTTAAAGCACATACACATGCAATCGCATGCAAAGTAGTAGAATTGTACAAAATAGGCAAAATAAATCTGTATAGATATTAAATTGCTACCTGGGAACCAAGGCCTTTTTCTTCATTGCATCTTCGCTCTTTTGAGACAAATTCAAGGAGCTTAAAGTGAAGTGCTCTTATCTGAGTGGATCTGGCTGTGACTTTAGAGCAAATTAATAAATGAGGAAACTAACTTCTTGATTAAAGTCTCCTACTTCTAGATGGTAACTGTTGCCAAGTAATATGTATCCCAATAATATTCAAACGTTCTAACCCCAGCCTTCTACTCTACTTTCTCTTAAGGGAAAACAGAGCCTTCAAGTTCATTTCAAGTCAATACATTTTCCTCATAAAGAAGTCATAACTAATAATAATAGAGGATGATACAAAATCAAGTTTAATAGGAAAAGTTAAAAGTATACTGAATGTAATTAATTTAAAGATTTTAATGAAAGATTTCATTTAAAAGGTATATTTGATGAATAAAATATTTAAAAGAAACATTTGGTTTCACTTTGGAAGTTTT
Source organism: Drymodes brunneopygia (assembly GCA_013400955.1). Lineage (NCBI taxonomy): Eukaryota > Metazoa > Chordata > Aves > Passeriformes > Petroicidae > Drymodes > Drymodes brunneopygia. The sequence goes on along the minus strand of VZTZ01046101.1, from coordinate 212,640 downwards.
CTATGTCACACATAGAATGAGAGTCATGTACTTTATGATAGCTGTCTGGTAGAGAAAAATCAATTGTTTAATAATTCAGAATTTTTTCACATCCCTTTTGTACTCACAGAGTGAGAGGAAGCTATATCTGTTCTTTTATAACACACATCAAGACAAAATCTTTTGAAAGGGAAAGACAAAACATGCTGACCCATACCTGCTCCACACACCATTAAGTGAGTTAACTTCCCTGGAGACTCAAGACTGACTCCCTGCTCAGCCGAGTTAAGACTAGCTCTTATATCCACAAGAATCTGTTAAATTCTGGATGCTGAAACTCACCACTCTCCTTTTCTTTTAAATATTTTTAAAATTAAAAATAAAATTTTTAATTTTAAATAATTAAAAATTAATAATTTTCTGAGTAAGTAAATTATTAATGACTGACACAAAATGTAAGATATCATGAAGAGAGAGTGAAAGAATGCCATACCAGGATGGTCAAAGACTTTGCAGACATAATTTGCTTGAGGCAACTTTCAACTTGGAGGTTTAAAATCTCTTAACCAACTAAATTAGAAAGGAGCTACGAAGTGGGTTGTTCATGATCTACAGAATAATGATATCAAGGTAATCTAAACCCCATGCCCTTGAAGTTCTTTAAAAGTCTTAGATGTTAGCTTCCCTGTTCTGATAAGACAGACCACACTTTGTACATCATCCTTGGTGCCTCAGCTCTCCAAACAAGATAGAAACAGGAAAATCTCATGTATATAACAAATCATTTATATAGAGAGCACAGGAGGATGACTAAATGAATAAGCCACAAAAGAAGGACAAGTAGGCATGCTGTGGTTTAACACATTTTTTTGGAGAGAAAACAAACCACCACAGTTAAGAAGGACAGAAATCAAAATGGTCTAATGTAAAAGAGGGAATGAGTGAGCTCATCTAACTGATAAAGCCGTCACACAGGTCAAAACTTAAACATAAAATAATTGGACAAATGTGCCTACTGGCGTTCGTCAGGGAAGGCAGACGATGGATTTTGTTACTAACTTTAACATTCTATTTGCTCCATAAAATGTGAAATACAGAGTGAAATATAAAGTGCAGCCTCAGCACTGAGAATGAACATGAACTGAGAGATAAATCTTCTAATACATCAAGCTAACAATATGAAAAAATAACCATCAGGTCTAAAGATCCCTTTGTGCTCACCAGTTCTAAAGGTCTCTCATGTAAATTCAAGACTTCAGACTTCAAACTCTGCAATATGAAACTATTTTGGTGATAATGGAAGACAAAGAAATTAGTTGTTCTTCCAACCCAGCTGTAGCCCATAATGATACCATATTTCAAAGGAATCTTTGAATGTGTGTGTTGTGGAATATGTATCTGATTAATGTAGTGTGTGATTTATTTCTCCCTAAAAGTCATTCTACCAATCATAGACAGAAAAGAACAGAACTCAGATAAATACCTTATCTCCATGGAGACTGTTTAGTAGCATGGATATCCTGATTTTTATGTTCCTGATTTGAGAAGAAGCAATAAGTTTACAACTCTCACTACTCTATTGGTGCAGCACTCCTGTAGCACAAAGCACTGATTTAACCAGCCAGGGCAATATCTCTCCCACTGGGATTAGATAATCATTACTATAATTTAATTAAAGACCTTAGACTACAACAAATGAAGTAAAAGTACACATTTCCCTAATATTTCTATTATTAGAGAGGAAAAGTCAGATGAGGAAAACAAAACACCCCACAAACAGGTAGAATGGATGAAAAGAAGCATTTGAATTCAGTTTTGTTTAAAATTGCCAACATTTCTGAATTTATCGGGTTTTCAGCTGCATAGGTCCAACTTGGAAAAAAAAAATAAATAAAACTTTCCCCGTGCTAGAATTACTTACTTTTGGTTTGCCATCTGCAACCTATTACAGTCTTTCTCTGTGCTACTTACTGAAACACACCTAATAATAAAGAAAAAGAATCACCCTCCTCTTTAACGTGCTTTCCTAATCTCTGTCAAGTCCACTGTGCAAGTCTGATGTCAATTCATAAGGATTATAGCTTTCAATCTGCTCCTAAAACAGATAGTTTTATAAAAACCCACTAGATTTCAGGTAGGAAAGGGGATGGAAAATGTTCATAGCTCACAAGGTCAATTTTGCTTTCAACTTTCCTGATTGTAAAGACCGTGGCAGAGATTTGTAGTGACAAAGCAGACCCAAAGAGCATTTATTGTAACAGACAAACTTCCAAAAGCTCACTTGGTGTACAAGAGTTAAAAATGAGATGGCTCACAGTGATAAGTACTTTAGACAGAGAAAAGTTTTGAAAATCATGCATCCTTATAAATCAATGTATGGCATGTTTCTCATTACAAAATTATTCTTACAGTTTGTTTGTGTTTTTAGTATCATGAAGAATAAATTATTTCACAATATCAGCATCATAAGTGCAGCCTCAATTAAAAACTCACAGAAAGAACTGCCACTAGAGAGTCAGTCATTAAATAAAGATATCATCAATTGAACAACTCTACACTTTGTCCTATGATAATCTCTTATACTGTAAAAAAGTTGTAAAGATTTTGTATTCAGAGTATCCCAGGAAAAAAAGAGGAACATTTGGTTTCACTATTTAAAGATATTACATAGCTGTCTTTTTGCATCTACCTAAGAACTTCCCAAAACTGTAGGTGGATGAATGAGGATGTACTGCACCTGCTCCCACTGAAAATTACTTGAGCAAGCAATAGTATCATCCTAGACACCCTCAGGTACTCTCTAGGCAGTGCACGCTACTTGCAACTATGAAAGAGTGGCCTGAAGAGGCTGTTCAGTATCTCACCAGTATCTTACCAGTACAACACACTGAAGATGTACCGTTGTAGAGAAAACTCAAGAACTGGGCTATTGAAAACCTCTGCTAGGTTTTCAATCAAAATTATGTGATCTATGTAGTTTTAAAATAAATCTACTTTGTTATGAATTATGGTAACTTCCTTTTTAAAAAACCACTCATTGCACCCCAAGAGAATGTATGAAAATCTCCGAGAAGCAGCACAGAGCAGCTACTGAGAGTAGGTACCTAGTGAAAATGAACACTGAGGTTCCTGCCTTGGAGTTTTAGTATTATACAGTACAGATCAGGGAAACTGCTGCAAAGTTACATTAACTTAGGAACAATTTTTGTTTAAGACAGCCTACTGTATGCATTTGTATAGTGTTCTGCCATGTGGAGAAATACACAGAACAGAAGTTCAACTGTTCAGATTATTCTTCATTAGGAAGCCTTGTGTCTGAACAATAATTCAAAAGTTTCACAAGAGGATCTACTTTAGAGTAAGGCAAACATGAATGCTCTGAACTAGTATTTGCACATCCACAATGGTACACAGACAGCTTACCAAAGCAAATAAAATACTGTTCCAGTAGCTGGCTACAAGATACATACGACTTGGGATTTTCACGATGTGGGAAAACTCATTTTACTGTGCAAGACAAAAAGGTGGCAACTACTTGCAACTACTACAGTTATTTAATACCTGTCTGAAGCCTCTCTTGTACTTCTGAATAAATTATACACTTTTTTTTAGAACTAAATTTTTTCAAAAGTCAGAACGGACAACAACACTTAGAAAAAACTCACAGAATATACACTTCAGTGGACGAGAAGAATTCATGAACATGTCAGTTTCTCAAAATTTTCTCAAAAAAATTGTCCATGCAGATTTGTGTTCTTTTTTTGTGTGAATTTCATACATATATTGGTTAAAAGCACCATATTACTCAATAAAAACCAAAAATATATATGCTTCAACCAAACATTGAGTGAGGTGGCTTAGAACGTAGTAGTATTTCACTCTGAGAGTTACAATAAATGCATCGGGGTTCCAAAACAGAGTTTCTAGAACTTCCATTCATTCAAAGTAACCCTTGCAGCGTACAGAAAGGGGAGGTAATCAGTAACATCCAAACCAGGAGAATCAGAATTTTAATTTATGTATTTTAAGTTTATTGTGTTGGTTTTTTAAAATCTCATTAAATATCACACAGTTTGAATTGTTTCATAGAAAGAAGTTTGAGGTAATACAGCATAACAATAACAAATTATTCATTTGAAGGTGAGAACATGCTGCTGAATGTGAATAAACTATTCTCAGAGACCTAGTCTTCTGGATGTCCAGGTTGCATGCCTTTGTAAAACCTGTCCTGTTCACAGTCAGTGAAGTGTCCAGGAGCACATCAAATAAGTGTGAGAGTAGCTGGAACTTAAAAGACAGAAACTGTAAAAAGAATATGGTTTTTGAGTAAGAATAAAACATGCTGTATTAGGACGCTGTGAAAATATAGCTCAGTCTATTAATCTTTTTTTCTCCTTTCTCAAGAATTAAGCTATAATTTATTCACACACAATATATTGTATTAATTTTTGTAATCCCTAATCCAAGGAGAGAATCTATTACATTCTGTAACATTGAAAATACGTCCTAGCTGTTAGATTTTTATTTCATCAAATGTTTTATATCTACACATATAAAATATAGACTACAGTTACTGGTAATGAATTCAATATACATTTGACCAGTAGCTAATAATAATAATTAAGAAACACCAGCTAAAAAATGTCTATAGTGTAGCTGTCTTTTATTTGAAAGACTATTTAAGTCAAGAAAAAATTTAATGTCTTTAGGAAAAGCTTTATTCCAGTCTTCAAACTGCTGTTTTATAAATTAAACTTCTACATGTGTTATTCTGATGAAGTGATTTCACTAAATCCTTTAAAATTATATTGAATTCCTATTTTGAAGTTTATCTAATCTTTTATAGCATCTAAAAGAAGTAACCAATGTAAAATATGTAGTTGGGATTTACTTCACTAACCCACTTATGTTAAACATATCTTTTCTGATCAAATCCTATATGTTTTACATGCATCAAAAAATAATTACAGCAACATATTAATATCGCTAAGAGACTTGATATAGGCACTCAGAGGAATAGCATTACAGCCATAACTCAGGTCTTGTTATCTCTGGAAAAAAATAGATATTGTTACAGCAGTAAAAGTATACAGTATGTGTCTAATCAAGAGATGAATTTTAAATAAATCCCTTAAGAGGTCTCAAACATAATGAACTTAATGAAAATTAACACAGTGTGAAACAGAGCAGAAATGGAATCACAGACAGCATAAATCAGTGCTCAGTCTGGAAGTCCTTAAAAAGCTTATATTATAATTTTGAAAACAATTATCTTAAGAGGTCTTAATAGCAAAAAAGCAGTAAAGCTATTATAGCCATCCTCTGGAGTGCTTCACTTCACCTTGTTATTAAATTGCTAAAACACAAATAATGCACTTTGGGCTAGATGACCTTCATATTTGTTAAAATGAACTCTCTCTGTTTTAAAGTAAGGTCACCAAGCAGGATTCAATTTAGGAGTAAAGAGGTTAAGAAACTTAAACAATACGTTTGAATCGAATTTCATCAAGGTAAGGATTAAGCTTAATTCTGAGTGTGCTGGTTTTAATACCAGTCCATCAATTAAACTTTAAATAAGCCACTCCCCTTCCCCCTTCAGTAAGGGAGGGACAAAAGTAGAGACTATGTGTTGAGATAACAATTTAATGAAAGCACAAAGCAATAGAATAAGGCACACACAATAACAGCAGCAGTATTGATAGCAAAGGCACACAAAGCCAGAAGGTATTTTACCCACAGTAAAAGTGTTAACTTCTGGGAACAAAAAAATCCCAAGATGGCAGTCACTTCCCACAGGTCGTATCTGTGTGGCTTTCCTCTGAAAAAGGCACATGGCAACTGCTCCCGCACGTTGTCAGGCAGTCATCAGGAACAAAAGCAAGATTGCAGGGGAGTTATGTTGAACGTTTCCTACCCATCAGACAGAAACAATGAAAATCATGACAAACAAACCCCATGAAGGCTGGGTATCGGAGTCAGGCTGTGCCACTGCCCCGCTGTGCTCAGTTCTGTGCAGGTGCCTGCACTGCCGTTTGTACCACTCCACCATGCCAGGTGGAGTGCTACTCTGCTACTGCTGCTTTTTCAACTGTTCTGCTGTGCTCCCTTTGGCTCAGCTTAGCTAGGCCCAGCTGAGGTCTCCTCTGCTGGGCTTGCCAGGCTGGGCTGGGCTGGAGCCAGCCCTGCCAGCCCTCTGCCCGCAGCAGTCGCTGTGCTGGCTCTGTTGGTTCAGCATCACTGTCAATTTGAAACTGCTTCTTTCCCCTTCAACACCATATCCCACAGTCTGGTTCTGGAGAAAACAGGAGGGGAACTGGTGGTGCAGGCAGCGGGCAGGGCCAAAGGGCCTGACTTTAACACCTTCCCACTGGAGAAACAAAATGGTACTGACCTCCATGGGGTGCTCTCATTTCCGTCTCAAACCCATGCTCTCTATCAGTGACTAGGTAGTATAGAGTAACAATGTAGACACACCCACTCTCTGTAGCTGCGCTCCCCTCTCTGCAACCAGGACATTTGCCACCCCTTATTCTATACCATGCACATTATGCCCAGATCTCATACTTTCCGAATATATACATATAAACTATATATATTTCTAACTATACACAAGCAAAGGTATTATTTCACTAATCAATGACCATCCCCCTACCTCAGCCTTACTTTGTTGTATGGCAATATCAGCCTTCAGGAGGATCTGGATAATCTTCTCCCTTTTCTCAAGAATGTCTGCTGGAGTTTTTTTCAGGCAATGGTAGTCTCCTGTCAGTCTCCACTCTCCGTAGGACCTACACACTGGCCGTATAGGACTATTAAAGGTTGAGCAAGTCTTGCTGGCCATTCCCTGGCTCTCAGGTTCAGGAGAAGGCAGACACAGAGTCCTGTTTGCGTGGTGTTATTGATGGTGCACTGGTGGAGTAGCAATCAATACCTGCTGTTCTTCGACCCTCAGCAGTCCCACAGCAGAAGAGTCCTCTGAGAGACCAGGCAAAGTATTCAGCCATCTAATATTCTCCTCCTCCACAGCAGCCCAATAATGTCCTTTTTGGATCCTTGAAATGCCCTCTCCTGAAATAATCTCTGCCAAGAATGCACAGGGCCTCTGGGCAAGTCACAGTGGGGTGTCTTTGCCATTCATTCTGAGCCAGGGTCACATCAGCTTCCAGTACAGTCAGCTGTTGGGAGCCCCAGGAATTGAGATACATTCTGAACCTAAGAATCTTGCAGGGTACATTGTGCTCTGGGGTCAACTAAAGCCTTATATTCAACTCACAGTCATGTAAGAGTGGAGCCAGTTGGAAGCCAAGTACTCAGTACGGTTTATCTTTTTCTCAAAAATATCTAAAAATTTACTCATATCCTTTGTTTACTTTTGACTAATTTCTCATTTATAATTTTATTTTCCTTTTCAAAAGGCTCTTGTGCTAGTAACCCAACAAATTTCTTTTAAAATGTTTTTCTTAATCTTCTATTTATTTGCATATATGAATTATTCTATTGGCAGATAGAGAACATTAAAGTATATAAAATTTTGAATTTTCCTTTGCAAAAATCATTCAAGGTTTTCCTCATAATTTGTTTATTCAGACATAATAAAAACATGAAATTGTTATTAATTTGTTCCTATGCAATTTTCCTAAGTGTGCAGGTTCCCTACTAGAATAATTCTATGCATTGAAATGTTCTACTGTATGTTAGTAGGCAGCTCCTCCATTGCTACACTTTAACTTCATTTAAAACAATATTTGGCAAATGCAGTGACTACAAATTCCCATGCAAGTTCCTCAAATCCATGCAGTGTAACACAATTCTGGGCCATATTCAGACCTGTACAAGTCTAGAGGTACAATTTCCTTGAACACAGTACATTTTCATTATAAATTATTCAGCTCTCTTTTTCCCCACTCAGTGACAAATCAATGACTACCATTTCACCACTTAATTACCTTTATCATCTAAATTATTCTGCATTCTACACAAATATTTAAACAGCTCTTTTTGTTGAAGAAGCAAAATATAATATAAAAAAGATTTTGCTCTCTTGTGCTGTCAAATCTGGCACCTTTCAAAAAGCTCTATAATGATACATCTACTTAAAGTGAATTAGATCACCAAGAACCCAACATAAAACAAGGAAAAAAAATCCAAACTATTTTGGGTTCTCTGTACTTGTATATCTAGCTCTCCTAGCTGAAATACAATAAACCCACAGAAAATGTATTCTGTCTCTCCTGTTCATTTTATCCCTACCAGAGTTATCTCTAAAAAGTATTTTAAATCAGTCTCAGCACACTGAAATTTATTACTGAATATAGCACTTTAGTGAATGCATCATGGTTTTGGTTTTAAATAGTACTAGCAACAAATATCAGAGCACTTTGTATTCCTTAGAATGCTATGTACATTTCTAGTAGACAATAAGATGCCACCTGCCTAATTAAAAAAAACTCAAAAAACCAACAAAAAACCCCCCAAAAAAACCAACAAAAAAACCCAACAAAAGTGTCCATCTTTTATTTTTAACAATAAAAAAATGGATCATATTAAGTTTTCAGCTAGTTTCAGTATAACATTATCATGTATAAATCATATTAAGGAAACCAGTCTTCTGAGATTCTTCTTGTTCTGGGTTTTTAGGGAGCTCCCTCTGTATAAAACCTGCTCTTCAAATGAAAAATAAAATCCTTCCTACCAATATCTAGAAGTTAATTGAATGCCAAAGTAAAGTTATATCTTGCAGGACTGGGCTTGATTTTAGTTACTGAACACCTCAACTTCTTCAGTGCTCTCTACTGCATTGCAATGTACCATTTTATGAAGTAACATAATTAAATGATTTTAACACAAATAACTATATCTAAGAAAACAACAATGTATTCAGAGTGGGATTTAAATATGTTAGACTATTGTCCTTAGAGAGATTTAATCTGTGTAATGCATCCTGTCCTTTATTTTACTCCAAAGTTTAAATGTTTCCTCTAGAGTTTTAACATTATTGTGGTGTCAATTTCTAACAAATATAAAGTACCCTACCTTTAAAAAAAATGGATTAATATAAGGCATAATGCTAAAGTATGTGTCAAGTGTAACCTTTATAACTTTGCTTGTCAGGTTTTTCCATTAGAGACCTCATAAGCAGCCCCTGCATATCAGTCACAGTGTACCCTGACAGGTTTAACCTTCCCAAGTGGCTGAATACACCATCTTCACTGCAGCCTATTGACCAAAGCAATAAGCCATTCTGTATAGTGTATTAAAGTCATTTTCCACATGCTACCTCAGCACGACCCATTGTTCATGCTGGCTCCTGCTGACCATGAAAACCTGCACTCCACACTAAATTGCTACACTTTACACCGTTACACCAGTTAAGCAGTAAGCCCCCTACTGAATTGTTTTTTTTCTCTTCATAGTCTAAAAAGCACAGCGATTATCACAGATGCTCAAGATACGATTTTAGACTGCAAATAATAAAAAACCAGCCCTGCAAATAATTTAAACACTTAAAATATATGCTGACTGTGGAAACTTTATTTTTGTTATAATTCACCAATCCTTTGTTCATAGATATCTAAGGGTGGCAGGCCATCTGTGCAAGCCTGAGCAGCCCTGGGCACTCTGTGTCAAAGGTTGCATTTCAGCCCCATGAAATTCACGCCGTCTCTGCTGAAATCAGCTTTGTTGCTAGACCCTGTGACAAATGAGTCCAATCTAGGCTGAATGCCCTTGACTTGACCCTGGCCAGTGAAAACAATAGGGCAGACTCAGCCAGTGGAAAAGATGTTCTGCACTAATGAACCCAGCGGTGGCCACAGGTCAGTTAAAAAAGAGGGGATAATGTTCAATCTTTTCAGGTGCACATTTATAATGAGAGAAGCACACAATCCCTTTCAGGATGGAGCACATATAACAAAGAAAGTATTTGTACACTCATCAAGGCTAATGGACCCCGAGGGTACTATAGGAATATGTTTTTAATTTAATCTTTATTGAATGACCTTACACACTTCATTTTCTCTGCACGGCACCATGAAATGGACACACTCTCACTAAGTTCAATGCTGAAAACAGATGAATATATAAATGACCATTGCCTGCTGGGTATGCAGATTAATTTTCTTCCCTTATTTTCACCTTTGTCCACCCTGCTGCTTGCTCCTAACACAATTTCTTATGGCAGTATTTCTGCTATAAAGACTTTTTTTAGCTGCCTACCGTTATTGTACCACTTTCAGTGTGGGATACTGAGAAAAGAAAGGGTATCTGGTATAAGTACGCTTAAAGAATTTTTCATCACATGTTGTTTCTCTTTTTGCTGAGAGAGAGGAGCCCTTTCCCTGCTTCATCCATGGACTCCTCCCATGGGAGATTGTTCTCCATGAACTTCTTCAATGTGAGTCCATCTCATGGGGCGCAGTCCTCCCCAGATTGATGCAGCACGGGTCACTCTTGCATAGGGTGCAGTCCCTCAAGGACTGGCTGCTCCAGGCTCACAGGCCTCCCACAGGGTCACAGCCTTCTCTCAGGCATCCACCTGCTCCAGCGTAGGGCTCCTCCATGGGCTGCAGGTGTATCCCTGCACCCCCATGGATCTCTGTGGGCTGCAGGGGCACAGCTGCTTCACCATGGTCTGCAGCATGGTCTGCAGGGGAGTACCAGCTCGGGCACCTTGAGCACTTTCTCCCCCTCCTTCTCCACTGACCTTGGTGTCTGCAGAAGTTCCTCTCACAAATTCTCACCCCACAATTTTCTGGCTACAATTACATCTGCATAACGATTAATAATTTTTTTCTCGTTCTTAAATCTGTTAGCATAGAGGTGTTATGATTGTTTCTAATGGGCTCAGCCTGGATCAGTAGCACATCCATCTTTGGAGTTGGAGGTTGTCTCTGCTGGACATGAAGGAAGCTTCTGGCAACTTTTCACAACAGCCACCCAGCCTACCAAAGCCTAGTCATGCAAACCCCAAAAAGAATATGGTTTTTCTATAGCCGCTCTTCCTAAGCTGTCTTGTTCTTGTAAAGGGAAGCCTCTTATCTCTCAGTGCTTCTGATGCAGAGCACAGACATATTTTGGCATTTTTAAATGAATGCCTGTGAATGCATCTATACCAGGCCCTACAGAACTTCTTCCTATACTCTGTTAATAATTTTGTTGCAGCTCTGCTCCCTGCTATGCTACATTGCAGTCTGGTTTGAAATCAAACATAAATCAACTTCATGCAAACTTCATTGGAGGCTACTCACAGAACCTAAGGCTCAGTTTCCCTGTATATATTATTACCAACACACGAAGGAGGAGAAATCCTTGTCATAAGCTGAAGCATGCCCTGATAAAGTTTTCCATAAATCTAAAACACAAGTAGCCAACACAAGCTGCATAGAAACTTGCAGATTATACTGTGATTATAGCATTATTTTCCTGTAAAAAAGTTTAACTGGTATGGCAAGGTGGTGAGAAAAAATACTAAATTTTCTTATGCAATTCCAGGACCCAAATCCTCCAAACAATCTGCTCTCAATACAACCTTGCATGTTAATTTCTTGCATGAAAACCAACTAGTATTGTTGCCACCTGAGTGTAAAAGCCACTTGAGCTCCTGCTCAGAAAACTACACCCCCATGTGCAATCAAAAAAGGTTCTGCTTGCAAAAGAATGGACAAATAAAGGCAAATAAAATCTAGTTGCTTACAAAAAATAACATCTCCATTTCCTCTTCCCTTTTCTATAAATGAAGGAGATGTCTGGAAGTCTCAATTAAAAAGATTTATTGCTTATCATTTTACAGTGATGCCTAAGGATCCAGGCAAGTCCCATTTTTTAAAGTACTCTATGAACACAGTGGTACAAAAGACAGTCTGTAAATCCTTGAAGGACTTACAGACTGAAGGGACAGGAAAAATATATAGGAAAAAAAATGCAGAAGCTCAGCTACATGAAGGGATGCACTGAAAGCACCCCAATAGACTAAAAATAATTAATAAAGTTCAGCAGGACTGGGACAGCGATCATCTCCCTGCACTCAGGACTGGCGTGGGTGCACTTAGAACACTTTGAACTTTGAATGTTCAGTTTTGGGCTTCTCATGGCAACAAAGACATTGAGGTGCTGGAGCAGGTACAAAGAATGGCAATAGAGCTGAGCAAGGATCTGGATCACAAGCATGACCAGGTGCAGCTGAGGGAGCTGAGGGTGTTTGACCTGGAGAACAGGAGGCTCAGAAGAGATCTTTTCACTCTACAACTACCTGAAAGGAGATTGTAGCCAGGTGGGGATCAATCTCTTCTCCCAGGGAGCAAGGGAAGATGGCATCAAGTTACTCCAGGGGAGGTTTAGATTAGATATTAGGAACAATTTCTTCATGGGAAGGATTGTCAAGCTTCAGAACCGGCTGCCCAGGGAAGTGGTGGGAACACTGTTGCTGGGGGTATTTTAAAGATGTGTAGTTATGCCACTTGGGACATAGGTTAGTGATGGGCTGGGAGGTGCTGGGTTAATGGTCAGACTTGATGAACTTAAAGTTTTTTCCATCCCGTATGATTCTCTGATTCCATCTAAAATACTGCCATAGTTCAACAATGTTTTTTAATGTTTACCATTTCTATCTTTTCATACAGCAAACCAGGTAAGACACAGGTATATCATGATGTAGTACAGATGTCCAGCCATATTTAAAGGATGTGCACAGAACTATTCCATAGATTCTTGCCTTGTTTCAGCGCAGGTCATGTGACCATCGTCTGGCCAAAAGACAAATTAACTGTTTTCTTTCAGTATCAGGATGGGACTCAAAAACATCCATTTCCTCCCCCACACAGAAAGGAAAAGAACAAGGACACCTAGAAAAGTTACAACATAAAGACTCTTAAGTTAATGAATGTAGCCAAGGCTATATTTAGAGAAGGAAGAGATGAGAAGTGCCTTAAGGCTGAAAATCCTTTTGTAGAACTGTGGTTGGGACCGAGCTAATAAATTCCCTGTAATATATGAAGGAATAGTCCAAATGGGGAACGTAATATTCTAACAGCAGCCAGTGAGCCAAAACACCTGAGTGGGGATGAGTAGGTGCTGAAATAAGTGCAGTCTGACAAGAAGCCTGAGCCACGACACAGAAGATGCTGTGAGTTGTCCCTGGCCCTGGGGAATACTGGTGAACTTGTGTTGCCAGGAGAAACTGTGTTGTTAGACACAGAAGAAGGGGATTTTTTCTTCACTGCTGCAATAGAATTGCTCATCCTTAAAAGGGTACCCCATGGACTGTCATAACCCCCTTGCAGTAGCTGTGGGCAGGCTACTGGTGTGGGGGAAGGGGTCCACTTAAAGCAGATTTTTCCTCCTGGGCGGGTGGCTGGTGGTGGGGCTGAAGACCCATAAAAACCTGTATTTTCTTACAGAGAGTCCATAGTATAAACAAAAGAGACTTCTCTCACTAAATGAACTGAGACAAAGCTATTCCAGAGGTGGTATTTTTAACTATAAGTCAAAATGTTGCCTTTTGTATGGTCAGTGGGAAAGAAATGAAGAGGTGGGGGTGGGGGGAAAGAGTGTTCTAAAGGTTTTGCTCTGATTCCTGATTATTATTATTCCTATTTTAAGTCTGTTAATAAATTCTTTTTATGTTCCTTGAAGCATGAACCTGCTTGCCTACTATTAATCCTTATCTCACAACAAAAATCAAGTGATTTTGGTAAGTGCGCTGGCATTTAGCCAAAAGAAACTCAAATAAAGGAACCAAAACTGCTACAATTGGTGTTTCCGCCCGGTTTAGATTCCCCAAACCTCTAAACCGCCACAAATGGTAATTAAAGCCATGAAAACAGGTGAGGTTTCTGAGAAGAACATATAAAAGGTTGCAAATCAACATGGCTGCACAACATCCCTGACCTTCCCTCAATGCTAAGCAAGTTGCTGCAGAAAAAAATTATTTCAGAGTTCTGTAGTCCCACCAAAGCATATGTCTCTTATTAAGAAGAGAAAGCAGTTTTAATGTTTCCACGCTCACACCACCAAATACTAACTGCCACCCTGATTAAAAAAAAAAAAAAAAAAAAGAAGGGACCAAATGACAGGAATATGACATTAAACCCAGTGCAATAATAATAATCAGAGAAATTTGCAGAAAAGTGAAGACACAGAAGCAGACCTTTGACCTTCTCTTAAAGCATTGCCAAAACTATAGCAGTGCTCTGGAGCAAGAAAGAAAGGTTTTGTACATTTAAGATGCTGAAGTGCCTTAACAGATGAGCATCAGAGCTAAAAAAGGGGCAATTTTGTTTGGCATGGAATTGCTTTTAAAAGTAACTCTTCAGAACAAGGTTTACTGTACAGTCAATATACTTAACATTCTTTGATACAATGAGAAATTCAAAATTTCCTCTTGCTTTGCTGTGCAGTTTGATTATATCTTCGTTCACAATACACAGATTATGCTGTGCTGTGACAGCCAGAGTCAAACTTGTCTGTGGCTGAGTCTTAGAAGCTCACATTATGTTATTATTAAATCGTAAGGATGGAAATGAAGCCTATTATTTCTAGAGCTAAATGGTGTATTTGAATATGTGGACTCAGATTGAAATAGTGTTACTTTTACTATACAAAACAAAACCAAAGACTTATTTATTGGCCATTTCTCTATATGTGTTTACCTGTGATACAGTTTTGTATTTTTTTTTACTTTTCTGAGTAAACCAGGATGCACAGTTTATGAAGCAAGAAAAGATTCAGTCTAAGTTAAGATGTTGGTCATGGTCAAATAAGAGATGCTTGGTGCATGCGTTTATTTTACAGTCCTGAGAACATAATTGATTTCTACCCATGTATATACAAAGACATAAATAGATATAAGGATATTAGAAGGGAATATAAATCAGATATATAATTCATAATTGGCTTTCAACAAAATTTGATCATCTCTTGCTGTTTATCTCCCTTAAATTTATGATTGCACTTTATGACCAGCTGAAATATAATTCCTTCTTGCATCATGGATAGGCAGTTCTTACCACTTACTTTCAGTTCTACGTGAAGTAGAATAAACACTACAGTCACTGCTGCTGCAGGTTTTTTTGTCTTCTTCACTCATGTCCCAAATGTTCACATTAGTACAAGAATCATTCAAATACAGGATAACTAATCTTAAGTAGGTATCAGCATCACCAAAGCTTGGAGATAGTATTGGAAATTTTGAGTAGCTGAAACTTTTCAGTGCTTTTGATGACAATTTAATTTTTTCTTTATAATTACCTGATTTTGTTTTGAAATATAATGATGAATTTTAATTAATATGCCTAAACTTTATGTGCTAACCTTGTACTTCTTTGCATAATCCCTATTTTCCCCACTAAAAAAAAAAAAAAAAAAAAAAGAAAAAGNGAAAAAGAAAAAGAAAAAGAAAAAGAAAAGAAAAAGAGAAGGGAAAAGAACAAACTATATCTATTAAATCTTCCCAAGGTCATTGCCCTGTGTCTTTTTCAGCTCCTCAACAAAGTACTCATTTTTCTTAGCTTCCTGTCAGCGTGCCATGATATCCTTCACATCTGCCTGTGCCTTTGCTTTTATTAACAGAAAATACAGCCATAGCTTTAGTGTCATGTGTACTATAAAGACAGGATTTTCAAGAGATTTGACAACTCTCATATTTTCCGAAGTATTCTCTATGTAACACAGAAACCGTTTATTACTGCTAAGTAGTGACTGTCTCTCCAGCTTGAATAATGAAGTCCTCTAGGTCAGTATTTCTACAAGGATGCATTTAAGGTAGAATTCCGCTGCAGTCCAGCACTAAAACAATGGGTGTCATAATCTATGTTTTATCAATCTTAGATATCACTATAATCAATCTAATTCTCTGGGCAATGAAAATACAATATTTTATTGTGTGAAACCAAGAATTTTCTTTTTCCAAAATGTTCATTAAAAAAATAATAAAATTATTTATAGAGACCAGCTCTGCTGTGCAAGGTAGGATAAATTTAACCTTCTATGAACAGTGCTTTCAGCTGCAGAAGATTTACATCTGTTACCTGTAAAAAAATTTCCACAAGATGCAGCAACATAGCTTTTAAGAATTATACAGCACCCAAGCAAGACATTAAGACCTTTCAGTGTTTCACAGTGTTTTTTCTATACAAAATCCCAAATTTACCACAAACTAAAAAATTACTCATCATTAACTAACATACAAAGGATTTTATTTCTGTCCCAAAATGACACAGTTCTTGAAACAAGAGCTTTTATTATGTCATTTTCAAAAAATTATGGAATACAAAATATGAGAATAAGCTTTTGTACAAATAATTAGAAAATAACTGATGCAATTTTAACAGAAGATGCTTTAAGCAATACCTAGCATAGACATTGAATCAGAAATACAGCAATCTTGCAAACATTAAAATAATGAATAAATTTATGACTGATTCTTCAAAATTCAATTATACATATACTTAAG
>VZTZ01046101.1:162881-196174 GCA_013400955.1 Drymodes brunneopygia | reverse complement strand
TAAATGTGTTTGATATATTTGGTATGTATTTCAGTAATATAAGTACTCTACTAATGCAGAACAGAAAACAAAAAATTGATCACAATCCCTTAGCTTTTTGCTTGTATGTGATTTGGACTTGTTTTCTATCTGCGTTAGAGAAAACCAAAATGTGCAACAGGTAGTCGTAAGGTAGATTCCAAGGTCAAGATTAAATTTATATGGCTGCATTTAAGTCAACTCTACTCTTTCTAGTTTTAATTATATGGGACAGTGTAAAAGGAGTGCTAAAATCAAACAACATTCAAAACAGCTTTGAAACAAAAGTACTGGATGAGTCTTACTGAAATTGCATCTAAAAACATAATTTGCATGCTTTTAAGACTAAGCATGGTGTAATTGCACAGCATTCTCTGCTGCATGATTCATATTCAGGAGCCAGATTGTCCTCCCAGTGCAACATAAATAGGTTCTTCAATTATCATCAGCCTGTAAACAGGACTGGAGGAAAAATGTACACATGGAAGAGGAGTAGAACTGAGAATAGAAGAGAGACGTGCTGGTTGTTGGGCTCCTCTTACAAGATCCACTCCAACTAAACCATTTCTGACCACAGTGCAAAGCTGTTCTAGTATTCCAGAGGAAAAATATTTGTTCTATTTGCTTGTAGCTTCTACTAATCATAGAATAGTTGAAGACCCATAGCAAACTCTCAGTTTCCGAAGTTGTTTATGCTGCTTCTTCCACACTTCTTTTTAGTCATATTATTCCCCAAGTAGACCCATTCAGGGCCAAACTCTTAGCATCATTAATATTAAATATACCACAACTACATGTGAAAAGCTAGTTTCTTTCTGAGTAACTATGCAGAGTAGCTGTTATTCCTCCGTTCTCAGAGTGAGAAGAAGCATTCACTATACTTAGATCAAGAAAAAGAATCCTTGACATTAGCTAATTTTTTGGTCTTTAAAGTGCATTACAAACTTAACTAATCTCCCCAGTACCTCACTCAAGTCACTTGTGTTGTACAGATGTGCAAATTGACCTGTGGAACTTGAGGGACTCACCTAAAAGCACAGAATAAATATGTGCCTTAATCAGAGTTAGATTTCAGGAGCCTCCTGCTTGAGCCTCTCTTCATATTTTGATGCTTTTCAGCATTAATAAATTATAAGTTTTCAAGAATAAATGTGAGAGTGAATAAATAAGTTATAGGGAGACACGATCATAGCCCCGTCCTGATTCACCCTCAAGGCTTGCTCATTTCTACATCGCACACTTTCAAGTGTCTTAATATCTCAGGACAAATGTGGTTTTAAATGTACTCTATGGAGAAAATTCAGGTTCTTCTTGGGACTGTGAAGGAAAATCTGCGCACAGTGTCCTCTTGCCAATTGACTCTAGAATCAACTTAATTTGGAGGCATAGGGTTTTCTTCTCTCTTTTCTGTTTCTGAAGGAACTACTTCTGTATAAGATTAGGCTTACAGAAACTGCATGTGCAAATGGGTTTGAAATGCAGAGCAAATGGACACAAGTGCATCGGGCACCTACACTGATGAATACATACTCATTCTAGTGGAAGTTCGAGAGATTGAAACAGCAGCCTTTTTGTGGTTGAAGTTTTTGTTCATCTAGTGATAACCAAGTGCACTGAGATCACTGCAAAACTAAAGACTGAAAAATAAACAGCCTTCTTGCTCCATAACATAGAAACACACAAACATTTTGTAAATAATATCATATTAGTTCATTTTTTCTTTCTTCACAGCACCAATGTCTTAGCAAAACAGCTCCAAATTCTGCTCTCTATTTTCCAGATCTTCAGTGGCCTCTTTTGACTGACACAAGAAATATTTTCTCTTCTGAAGGAACAGATCTTTGGGTGGACATAAAAAGTTTTCTTTCTCTGCTGAAAGTTATCCAAATACCCTGAAACTAAAATCCACCAGGTAATGTTGTAATTTGTTTTTGTGAAATACAGGTTAGAAATCTGTATTCTTCTGTCACTTTGTCATTCTGGAAAATTTGAATTTACATGCGTAGTTTATAATTCTTTAGTCTAAAATTTGCCATCTCCCCTACTCATCCCAGCTGGAGTATGAATGGGCAGCTGACTGTTCAGACGAGAGCTACAAGAGGGACACTGACTCAGAGGTTACTAAAATGCCCAAAGCAACGTGAAAGCATCACACAGGAATTCACAAAATGACACTGATCATTATAATTTATAGGAAATTTTGTTGAACTACTGTATAAAGTGCTTCTAATCAAAGACTCCATGAAGTAAATTTCAGGCTGCCTGATTCCTGAGGGGGACAAAGTCACATGGAATTAATTTCAGTTATTTATAAAGCATCATTTAACTGTAACATAGTGTCTATAACTAGATACTGTTCTTTTTTTCTGTCTTCAAAGCTATAGTTTCCAAGAACTGTAAGACCCTAAACATTTCACGATAGAATGTAATGCTATTTTGTAAGGACTACTAAAAAAAACCAAGAAAAACCCCAAAAGATTGATTCAAAACTTTTGTAAAAGCACCTATCATGTTCTAATGACAAATACTACAATGCAGTAGGTAACATAACCAATCTGTCAGATTCTTTCATGAGGAGGGAGATGGGAATATTCGGTTATCATAGTTAGTTAGGATGATGATGACAACATTATTAGTACAAGAACTGGGAAAAAAACCCCTTTTTGTCTAAATATCATACTGTTTTCTGGTGTATGTATAGCAGAAACAGTATTGTACAAATAATAGGGGAAAAGAAACACCTAGAGTGGCTATTTAATTCTTCTCCATGCACTTTGCCAGACTACCCCTCTGTCTGGGGTCAATGTTACGTTTTGCTTTCCATATCAAAGGCAATGTTTTTAAAAAGCTTTTACCCTTTAGGACCGAAACAAACTTTGGAGCATCTCCTGGTGGATACAGGTAATATCTCTGATTTGCTCTAGTCCTGCCTATTCACATTCCATGTGTGATCTTTGATGGAAAACAGAAAAAAGGGCATTAGCCCACAGAACTACTCTGTGCTTTTTATGTTAGATTGAACAATTGTGCATCCATAGGTAATACAGAAAAAGGACACCCTCACGGCACTTCTCATTTATGTTTTCTCTTTCCTCAAAGATCTTTTTTTTTCATCACTATCAATATTAAGATCAGATATTTTAAAATTATACCATGTGGAAGAATCCCACTCTCTTCATTTCATGACTTGTTTTCTTACTTGCTATCATTTTCTAATGCTTCAAATTGTTCTATAATATTATAAATATTTTAAATAGAAAGTTAGGTCATACACAAGTTAGATCTAACATGCACAATTTCAGCATCTGGCCTTTATTAATAAATAGTCACCCTTTATGCAAAATTTTATCTACAATAAAATTTAGTCTAAGCAAAATATATATCACTGCATTATTCTAAATTGCAACTGATAGGAATTACAGACTGAAGCAAGAATAGAGGATGTAATCATGAAAGAATGTCTCCATTGCCTCAAGATATGTAAAAGCAACTAATATGTCAGCCTGGCTCTTGTAAAAGCACTAGCTACAGCTCTTTTCATTACACCCTCTTATGATCTAATTTTGTCACAGGCCTTGACTAACCTGGAACAGACACTGTAGATCAGATCACAATAATATTACAATTCAGTGTATAATACTTTTCTAAACAGCGAGAAAGGAAAGAAGAACACATTTTAGAGGGAGTACTTGGTCAACTACTTGCAGTATTCACTTCCAATGAATGTCAGAATAAATCCTTGGTATTGTATATTATTTGTAGTCAGGTGCTGTAGAAAATATCTGAATTAGAACACAGGCCACAAACTCTATAATAATTTAAATATGATGTATATTAATATTTCATATTATTAGTCTTACATTCTATCTGTGTTTGAAACTGGTTATAATGGAAGGCATTGTAACTTAGCTCAGTCAAGGCGTACTGGGTATAAAAATCCAACGAGAAAAACTGGAATGTAATCAATGACAGGTTTTATACCCTTGTTTGTTTTAATTTTTTCCTCTGTCAGGAGTCAATAGGATTTTGGAATACAGTAACTGATTCTCAGATAAAAGTAAGATCCTTAGTAGTCTAAATGATGAACAATATTTCAGTAATCATCTTGTTGATGAACAATATCTCACTTCTTGTGAAGTTGTAATTTGTGGGACCAGGACAAGGCTGAGTGCTGAGATTCCCACCACTGCCCAGTTTGGACTCATTGAATCCCCTATATGCTCTCCACCTGAACACTGATGGTCCAAACTGGGCAGCAGTCTCTTGTCTAGAAATAGGCAGAGTTGGGAAAGAGATTCCTTCTCTCTGGCTTTTTAATTACTTACTGTATCTGAGCACTCAAAATGATCCAAGGATTCTTGGTTAGGTACTGTCTTACTGTCTTCTCCATTTCATGGAATTATATAGAGAGAGATTCAGAAGAGACAGAAGAAAGAAATATGAAATTTTATGGGCTTTCTACCTTTACCTTTTCAATCTAATTAACAAATTTAGTTTTCATTTTCCTCTTATTTCACCTTAAAAATGAGAATTAAGTGTATAAGCAAAAGAAGGCAGTTTTTAGCAGAAATCTGCAGGGTAAATATATACACTGGACTTGTATCCAGCAGAGTCCTTGTCTCTTGTGGATCTCTATTAATTTTTACTAGAGCAGAGTTGGAAGGCACCTGTACATGAACAGAGGAAATGGAGAAGAAGTGCCTTTAGTAGGTTATTATAGCTTAAAATAATACAAAATTTGGTAAATTCATTAAAGAAACATGGTCATGAAATCTATATAACAGCTGAACACACAAAACTTATACTTACAATTTTCAGCATTTCTTTAGACTTCCAGCTTTTCCAAATAGTATTTCAGTAAATCATAGAAAATTACAGAAGCAAACTTTACATGGGAAATAACTTTTTTAACTGAAAATGTTATAATAATTGGAAGAATTAAATGAATCCTATGAACTGTAATGAATAAACATTATTGATTAAGCAAAAATATTTTTCCTTAAGAATAATCTTCTACTTTTTTTTTCATTTAAGTCTTAGTGGTGAAAATAAGCATACTTATTTCAGAGTAAGAAATAAATGGGGAACTCTGCCACACTTTTGGAAATCAATTCTCAGCATTCCACATAATAATTTTTCTACTAAATAAATTATTGAGGACTAGTTCCCTTCCAAGCATCCCTACCACACATTAGACTGATTTTTTAACTGTATGCTTAGAAAAAATTTGAAACATTTGATCACATGCATTACAATGTAAATACCTTTTAAAATATTGAATCAGGTTCTTCCACTAAAAGAAGTAACTGCAGCTGGAGAAGTTATAACATAGTGGCTATTTTCTTTTGAGTTACCTAATGTTTGTACAGTAACCAGCTTCCAGCTTTTAATAATATTTATTTTAACTACATTATTCAGGCTGAAATCCTGCATGATTTTCAATGCTTTAAGACATCTTTCAAAGAACTTGGAAGATTTCATCCCCTTTCAACCATCAGGTAAGTGGTGGTTTCAAGAGGACTAACACTGATATTTTCAAAATATTTTTAAGGTATTCAAAAATTTGCTTTGGAAGAAAAGTTTCATGTTTAGATAAAAATTAATCCTGAGGGAAATAGTTTTGGGGGTTATTTTCTTTAAAATCTGTCTTTATTTAAAAAATCTAGGTTGCTATTTCCATATACAAAATGAAAACTTGCATCTTATGATATTAACTGTTGCACCCTTACACACACATATAGATATGCTATATGTATGCTATGTAGATATGTTTTATATACACATACACACACACACGCATATATATATATAAATAAAATTTACATATAGGAGGCACCAGAAACCATATAGGGCCATACCAAATAGAAACCTCTATACCAGTTGGAAGACTCTTCAGGACTACGTCCCAATAACCCAGCTCTTGGCACTCAAATTATTAAATGAGCCACACCTTCAACATGTAAAAGGGAAGAAAATTGAGTACGTAAACAAGTATAGTGTAGGCAAGTGTTGTCATCACTAGGTTTTTATAGAAAGAGTGATAGATTCCTGGGTTATTTAAGCCAGAAAACATTTATAGCTTCATTTTGTGAAGACTTCTTGATCTGTACATTAGCTGTATGCATGCAGAGAATTGTTGGAAAACCCAGAGGGGGAGAGTAGCCCTTTTTATCTTAGTCATGTTAATGCACTACCCCCATCCAAAGCAGGACATTAGATCCTAGATCTGCATCCTACAGGTGGTTAACCAGGGTTAAATGTGGTCATCTCCACTACCACTCATGAGATTTCAGGTAACATCTCTTGACAACGCTCCAACATCTTTACCAAAAGTTATTAGCAGGACTTGGGTTAATGTTTATAGATATATTTCTGACCAGACTTTGGTCTTTTTCTCTCTGGCTGGTCTTTCCTTATGCTTTATTCACTTTGTAGTGATTACTGTGCAGTCTTGCATTGCTGCATTAACAGACTAACAGGTGTGCTTCCACCTGACCTGCAGCAACATCATTTCAAAAGGCTTTGCAAACCTGGAGAGAATTCCTGAGACTAAATACGCTCCGCCTCTGTCTTTTACTTGCTGTACCAGCTAACATCACTCACTAAAACATGTCTCTTCATTGCTGA
This sequence comes from Drymodes brunneopygia, assembly GCA_013400955.1. Classification (NCBI taxonomy): domain Eukaryota; kingdom Metazoa; phylum Chordata; class Aves; order Passeriformes; family Petroicidae; genus Drymodes; species Drymodes brunneopygia. The sequence continues at coordinate 189,529 of VZTZ01046101.1, read as the reverse complement.
AATTGCCTATACCCACTTCACAAAGTAACTTTTAACTCAGAAAAGCCCTTCACCTCTCAGGTACTTATGAACTTTAAATTAGCCTTCTGGGTATCAGAGGACCATACTTGAGGACAGCTACAGCACAGAAGTAGGATGTTTTTGTATCTGTCAATCTGTAAATGGAACATAATCTATATTCACAATATTCAAAACATAAGAACTACATTTAAAAGGACAAATAAAACATAAATCAGTTTCACAGTTATATTTACATGAATATAGAGATGGTTGGTTTTCTTACATACTATTTAGTCAGCATAATTTAAACATTTAAGCAAACTAATCCTAGGATTCGTTTTAAATATAACTCCACCCTAGGTTCCAGTGTCTCCTACTTGTGGAAATGCACAGGTTTGTTCTGCCTCATGGCCTTTGACCCTCTATTGGAAGTCAGATAAAGGATACCTTCTTGTTCTTGTTCTAGCCTATAATAGATAACTGAATCAGAAGTGTAATTTCAACATAAGGATTGAATGTCAGGAAAGCTTTTTAAGCTTTTTAAAGCTGCTTTGTGAAAGAGCTATTTGCTGTCTCTTATTGCCAATTACCTTCATACTTTACTAAACTGTAAACAGAATTTTAAAGTTACCAGAGTGGAAATGTTCCCTACCACCTGCTGGGGCACTAGTTCTAGCTGTATTTATCTTTATACCTGTTTTCTGTCTAAATATTACATAAATAAATTCAGCAATGTGCACAGCTTTTTGCTTTTTGCTTGCTCTAAAGAGAGACTAGACAGTGCAAGACAGCTTTGGACTATAGAAGGCTCATAGTGAATACTCACTGAAAAAAAAAAAAGGAAGTCTTTCCATAGACTGAAAGTAGACACAGGTATGTCCCTAAAAGTGGAATCACCTAAACACTTCACTTTTCTGCCAGACAATGTCATCTCTTTAGTACCCAGCTTTTTTAATAGCCACTTTTCTGAAGGATATGGGCAAGTTTTATCTACCAAGCTATTCCAAATCCATTTTGCATTCCTTTTTCTTCTTATCTAAAAGATTTAAATATCTCTGTTTTGTATAAAACTTTGTCTATTACTGATTTGGTGTTAGTCAAGTAATTGATGAAGATTAATTTTATTAGAATTTCACTGTCTATTATAAAAGGCATCTAGGTGAGTATGGAACACCAGTGAATCAAGCCCACAAAACTTCCAGCAGGTTTTTTATTTATGTTCAGATAAATCAGTGAGAAAGGAGAAGAACAGAATGGAGGGTGAAAAGAAATGGTATTTACTATAATTCTTGCTGTGGTTATATTAGGTCATTACAGCAAGAAGAGGAGCTGAAGGGTCACCATATTGATAATACAACAGGAGAAAATAGGAGATTATATCCTTACTTGATTAGTTAATGTTATACAATATAGCCTTTGTTCTGGAGACAAATTCACAAGAACAAAGCACAGTTGTTTTAGGAATTAAAGCACATTTTAATAGAATTTTTCCAGTAAATTATGTAAAACATAACTAAACTTGATTGCCTTAAATATTTTCTTAATCTCTATATTCTATTAATAAGGAATCAGGAAAATAATTAAAACTGAATTCAATTTGAATATAGCAGATATCTGAATAAGCAGGTTGCTTAGAAGATTTTAAATATTTATGCAGTAGCAGCAAACAGATTATTGTACATGAAAATATAAAGAAATACAAGCTTCAGTTGACACACATATAGTAAGCAGACCATTAGGAGTTAACAGCTGTAGGCTAGGTCTAATTCAGTATTAGATTCACACATCTTAGCTTTTTCTTTTTCCAGAATCAATATCTGCAAATAATAAATGAGATCCCAAAGGGTTGAGTTAAGCTCCAACTGCCACAGAGTAACTCTGCAATTGGTCATTGACTCAATAATGCAGGTGAGCTTCACACTGTAGAACATCTTTAGCACACTATAATAGAAAATTAATAGCATTCAAATCAGCAGCAGGGTTACCCTAAGGATTACATAATAGCTTGGGTTAGAACAATCATCTAGCTCCAAGAAGTGTAAAATGTCATAAAACTAGAAAGATACAGAATAGCTCCTACATTAGGAATAATTTGTGTAGTATACACTGACTTTTTTAAAACACATTAAACAACAAAGATCGACATTATAAAAGTGTAGAGCTGAAAATATTGCCAGCAAACCGCATTGCAGTGGTGTCCATGGGAAATATGAAAATTATGTATCACTGTACTGTTAATAATAGTATGACTATGGAATTCAGTTTACTGTTGTATTAGTACAGGATTCTTGTTAGCTACTGTGACACTATAATAAAAAATGCAAAAATAGCATGTCCACAAATGCATATGCAGGGTACTAATATCTTAATAATAATAATAATAATAATAATAATAATAATAATAATAATAGTAATAAACCAGATTGCAGACAGAATAGCAAGTGTTCCTTACAGACTGTATAGATTCTTTTATGCATTACTGTAGTACTTTGGAACATGCTATATAGAGAGATTATTTATATTCAGTAACCAACTTAAGTGCATGAAAATTTATATGAGGCTTATTTACAACAGAATAGTATGGTAGCAATCTAACAGCATTAGGGACTAATGAGCACCTGGAGACAAAAACAGCATTCTCAGAAACCTAAAGCAACATCAGAAAACTTCTGCACTGCACAGCACAAATACCTATCTGCCTGAAAGAAACAAAATGCTGCATAGCATGTAATATAATATCAATTATTTATTTAACCTCTTTTCAGTAGCAGGGATCACTTTGCACAGTTAAGGGCCCAGAGACAAAATTGAAATAGATTTGATTTCTTAATCTCTGTAGCACTGGAGGACAGGTAGACACTACAGGCAGTATTCCTAAGCATTAAAAACTTAAGGTTCTGCCATTGATAAAATTAAAATGGAAAATTCTTTCCACAATATTTTGAAAAAAATAAGCATAAAGCCCTCAGACTCCCCAAAGTTACTGGATTAATTCAGTTCATTTGCTAAATAAAATAGTGACTTCAGCTTTACTCATTCCAATGCTGAACTACAAAATATACTCACTACATGATACTGACTGTCCCAATAGAAATCGTATATTTCCATTCCATCTCTCAAACTTCCTGCATAGGTCCCTGCTGCTCCAAATTTAAATAGAACTTGACACACATATCACGGTCATTATAAGATCAAGTTCAGACTTACCCATGGGCTGCCACCATCCCATACATCGCCACAGAAAAAAGCAGCTCGTGGCATTCCCCGCAGGCTACTTGTCTTACTTTTCAGAGGAGTAATGTCCTCACCAGCTTGGCACCAGCTGTAGGAATAAAAGATTGGAGTGGAGAATAAAATCCTCTGCTGCTCAGGTGTCTTCCCTGTGGCTCTTTTTCATAGTGACTTGTGCCATACACAAAATGGCACCTCTCTTTAAATGCGGGGAGGTCCAGGCTTTATATACCAGGCATGAGAATGTGAGTATACCACAAAACACTAGTTCCTTATCATGCGCTTGTTAGCTTGTCCAATCTATGGCAATCACTTCGGTCCCAGGGGTTGAAAGACACAAGACGCAGGGAAAAAGGAAAGCAAAAGCTGAAGAAAGATCAATACTGCACTGTGAAACAAGAAATGTAGGCTATTTACTTTTCATTGATCTGATGATGCAGGAGAAACACCTCAGACTGGCATTAAATTGAGGGAATACATCTTCTGTGTTTTTTCACCTCAAGGTCAAGAAAGAATCAAAAAGAAATTAGAACAAACAGAAACTAATAACAGGAGTAAAATAAAACTATTAAACCACATTACAAATCCACATGGAAACATAACTAAATATCAGGCTGAATAAGGTTCACAATAAAACAAACACTGCCAGCTCATATCAGTTTCAACTTGTACCTGGACTGAATGCAAGAAAAGTGGCTATATGTGGCAGGTTAAAACAAATCAAAGTATAATGTTAGTGCAGAGGCCTCTTCAAAAAACTAAAAATCTTCTCTCATAGAATTAGAAACATATATATGACTCACATCAATGACAGATATATGTGTTCACTTGCACTAATTTATTTAAACAAATAAAGTTTTACCTTTTCTGGTGTTAAAAGGAAGGGAAGGGCATGTTTAGCTTACTTGTTTATCTTACCTTAAAAGATATGTAAAGTACATATATTTGTATAGAAATGTTAATCATTGTGATATGAATTTGAATGTTTGTAGGTGAAAAAATTAACATATTACAACTGGATAATTCAATAAGCAATCACTTAGAACACTACAGACCATGAAATGTTGCTTTAAGAGACCAAAGCAAAAAGGCCAAATGTCTAGAATTGGAAGTTGTTAACAATTTGTTAATAGTCATTCAAGGTTTATTTAGATGTTTGGTTAAAATTTTCCACAAATGAAATCCTTATCAGTGCTCCTTAATCTGGCAAAATGGATACCACCACAAAAAAGCATAAAAATTACTTCACTTTCATAAGCTAATGTGAGCACTATATTAACTCATGGAGGAAAGAAATAAGTATGCTAAAGGACCACCTCCTTCATTACTGGGACAACTGCAGAGAGAATTCTCAGGTGGGAGGGCAAACAACAGTTTCATGTTCTCCAAAAACATGAAGGGAACAATGATGGGTTTCACATTAAGAATACTGAAAAAGTAAAGGAAAAGAGTCAGAGAAGACAAAGACATTGTCTTCTATCTTCATTTCTTATCCATATAGAGGATGGGTATAGAACTTCTAGGCAAGGTAGAAAATGAAGCCTTAGGAAGGAAGTGCAAAAGTTCACTGTCTCTTTGACATAAAGGATTTTGTTTATTGAAAAAAATACTCATTCATTCTTAGTGGTTCCTTGGTGTATTCACAGTTTAAATACAAAGCCTTTTAGTGCTCAAATGCACCACCATATTCCTATGATGGAAAAAATAAGCATAATCTGGCTAGATGTGGCATTCAGAGCTAGAGCCAAATGACAAGGTAGGGAAAATTAGAGCAGCAGAGTGTGGTACATATTGCAATTGTTTATTTATTATTTTCAGTGTAAAGCATTTATAATTTTGTCAATAGTCATTATTCAAATAATAGTCTTGCCACAGGGGAAGATTTTGAAAATAATTGCCATGGATCACACCTTTTAGATTAGAAGTTAGGAAGAGACTGGAAAACACTGAAAATAGCTTCCCTTGGTAGCGAAAACTAGGGATTTTAACATCTACATAATGTTAGAAGAGATACTTTAAATTAAAGGTTATCAATGAGAGTTTGAAGAAATGCTGAGTGTGGGACACATTTTCAAACATATTTTTTTTTCTGCTCATTTTCTTCCTCTGTTTTATTAGTTTTTGAGGTGAATGTCTTCAGTCAGCATAGAGGTTTTTTTTTTTTTTAGGAGACATTCAATTTTAAGACCTAACACCTCAAAAAAACACTCAATACTATTTCCACTTGCTCAGGGAGGTGTTTACCTCGATGGAGATTTGCACTTATTTCAGAGTAACCAACTTTTCTGTGATTAGACATGAAATTTGATGGGGAAACCCACCCATGTCTCCTTTATGAGACTTTCCAGAGTATTCCTTCAAATTAGAAGACACCACAAAGGGAATTTTTGGTTCCTGTATCAGGTTGAAGAAAACTTTCTGTTTAAGTCCAACAGTGTCTCTTGTGCAATAACACGTCCCATCCTTGTAAAATTTACTTGTGAAGAAAGCTCAGTCCTCAAGCTGAGCTTGATTATAACAACTGCTTCAAGTTAATTTTCTAGGAGTATTTAAATATACTGTTTTCCTCAAAATTTCCTTTCTTTTTATTTTCCTTCTAGTCTTTTGACAATAAACAAAAAAACCAAATCCATCAAAGTTTGCACAACACAGCATTCTCCATGAGAAATCTTGCCAGAACAACAAACATAGCCTGCCAAAACAAGACAGCCATTAAAACACACACAGAGGTCCCACACTGAGACATATGTTAGAAAATGCAAACTATGTCAGAGAAACCATGTGCAAGCACCAGAACTTACTGATACAAGTAAAGAGTAGAAACTGGTATTTCCAGATAAGCATTCGCCACAAAACAATCACTCCCTGTCTTGGTCTTCTAGACGAACTTTTAATCAAACATGAAGAATATCTTAAGTTAAAAAGGTGGGAATTAAAATTCACAATCCTGATAAACACTAAAAAACAAGAACAGAATGACAGATTTGAATGGGTTTTAAATCTCTCCATGTCCCACCTGCCTTCTGCTAACCTTTCATGTCCTCTTCATCTTGTTACTTCTGTTCTTCAAGTGTTCATTTCTTTTCACAGTTTCTTTTTGTATCATTGCCATACTACAGGTAAAACTACGCATTTTTTCAAAGTACTTTATTAACATATTAAAATTAAATCAAAACAAATGGTTCTTTATTCCTACTTCATTTGAAGTTTGTTTAGATTTGTACCAATACAAAAAAATGGGTTCAGTACCTGCTTTTTTTGTATTTGTCCCCATAAGCAATGGATTCAATTTATATGAAAAAATTACTGCCTTTTTCTTTAGATTACCAAAAGGCTTTAGACTTGTTTCTGTCGTCATGTGCAATTTAACAAAGTTATTTCTGACTGGAAAATTTTTTCAGTAAAATATATTGGCAAATGTCATGACAATAAACATAGTATGTATTAATATACAAATATAAATTAATAAAGGTAATGAATATAATTGATAGATATTAATATATATCTGTATGAACATATAAATATTACATCTGTAATGAACATATAAATGTTCATTACTGTTCAGTTAGAGATCTTGGTATCAAGTATTTTCCTAGGTATTTTAAAAATGTTTACTCTGAACAGCTTCCCTTATATAACGTTTGCAGTACTGTGTTAATATTTATTGGAAAAAAACCTAGAAAGATAATTAATGTATTTGCAGCTATTGGAACAATGAAACTCTTAGATTCTCTAAGACAATATCACTATTATTAGAACTGTTTAATAAATACTTCTGTTCAAACAAAACTATATTTATGTGTAAAACTTTTAGACTGAAATAAAATTGTAATCCTCTTTAAAACAGCTACCTTGGAAGGAAAATGTAAATCTAAACAGTTAAAGAACTTTTGAAGGCTGTAAAATTTCCAAACCAAAGGAAACATCTGAATTATTCCAGCTAAAAGCAAGCAAAGAAGAAACATATACATGCAGTTTGTCACAGTTTACAATATAATGGCTAGTAGGGCAATTATTTTATATATGTAAAAAGAACATTTCATAACAGGCAATACAGTCTACCACGTGAAAAAAGAGATAAAGGTATCTTTTCCTTTGCAGATGAGACTAAGTAACATTAGAGTTACTGGAAATGGACATTTTAAATCTGATCCAGTTGCTATAAAGCTGTTGTAAAAACCTTTTTTGGTTGCACAGGCCTCTGAACTCCTGTTTTGTCATACTATAATTTTTGTTCCTCAATTCAAAGTTTATCTCAAGAAGAGATTTGTCTTAAGCTACAAGATTCAGTTCAGATTTCGTTTCATTCTTTGTGACTTCTCTCATTGCTTTTTTTAACCTTTGAAATGTTGACAATAACTGAACAAGTCAGAAGAGACAACACATTCAGAACAAAAATGTCATACTGCAAGCATTTTAAACCAATGTTAAATGTAGTCTGTGAGTAGCAATGCAATAATGATAATAACGCAATGCCAGATTTAAATAAATGTTTCCAACACAAAACTCCATTTTCTAAAATAATTTTTACAAAACATTCAGATCCTTTAAATCCCAAACAAAAAAATTAAGAAAATCTTTCACAGGAATCTGCTTTTATTTCAGATTACAACAAACTGGATATTTCTTTAAATAAATAAATAAATATAAAATAGTTTTTGAGTTGGAAATGTTCTTTTTCAAGGGGAGGTATTCAGCCTTGTACCTACTCACATAATGTGCATACCCACACAGGGAATTAGTGCCACATATCTCTTCTTCCACATGATTGAAATCTGTTTTGTTACGCATGAACAAGACTAGGAACATTTCTGCTCATGAGGTGATACTGTTTTTCGCCCTCATTCAGGATCTTAGGCAAACTGAGTGTCTTTGTGAAAGTCAAATTCAAATAACAATGGACTACATAGGGATAACATAACTGGAAAAGGTGAACATATTAAAAATCTGAAAAGCTGCAGATCCTGCATTTCTTCAGATCACATGTATAAATACAAGGTTTGCTGCTAGTACCTCCAGTAAATAGGAACGTGCACACTGGAAGGACTGAACTCTTTATCCCTCTCCTGGCCATATAGAAAATTGTATCAGAAAAATCCCACTCTTCTTCACGGATGTCCAATTACAGCTCAGAAATACAGCTCAGGATGTCCAAATATAGCCACAAAAATCTATGAAAGCAAAGCTTCAGAATGTGGGTCTAAAGCAGATTGAACCCATAGGTTCCTGTGATAACAGCACCCCACTATTTATGCCAACCACATTGAAAGAGGTACAAAGGGAATCTCCCCCTACTAGGCTGATGACTGACCTATATGATGTGGCAACAGCAAGATTTTAGCAATTACCAAGTTCATGAAACTGAGGGCAACTCTTCTACTTGATTTTCAAGTACATATATTTGTGAATATAGTAGTCTATGATTCCTACAATAAGTTTAAAAATCACAAAAATTACCTGTTATTTGATAATGAAATCTTCTCATAAATACAAAGAACACACTGTTCAAGACATCTGATGAATGCAAAGGACCAGAGACTCACTTGATGATGGCCAACATCATTCATGATGACTCTGGCAAACAACACAGGTGCCTTTTCAAACAGTGAAAGGTCCATAAGACAAGGAAAAGATGAAAGGAAGAAAATGGGGTAAAGAGGGGAGCTCCCCCCATCTTCCTCTTTGTTTCTTCATTTGCCTGTATTAGAACAGCCAGACCCACAAATGCAGAAGTTCCCAGCAGGGGCTCAAAGACCCCTCTGGTTAACTATGAGTTTTCTGATTCTGTCAAACACTCATGCAAGGAATGAAAACTAATACTGGTTTAAGGATGGTTGTAAGTGCATCTACCTCAAACTTCTTTCTGTCCTCTGCAAGTGAGAACCAAGTGGCCAGATGGCTCTTAACTCCTATGAATGAATAGGAAGTGAGAGGCATTCAGCAGGGCTCAGAGTGTTACAGAGCCATGTCATGGCATTACAGGAGTGTAGGTATTTAATTCTTCTATCTGTTAATGCATACTCTTCAGATATGTGATGCTATGTTGACTATTATCAGGTTTGAGGGAGGTCAAAATTCCTTGGTAAAATGAACTGAGTTTGAGTATTTGGTATTCTTTAGCTTTCTTTGTGTCTGAAAGGCCAGAGCTTGACCTAAATAAGACATCTCAATGATGTACTTTCTGATACTTAAGCTGCAAGAAAACTGCAAAATTTATAATGAGGATCCTCTAAGACAGATACATTTATGTAGCTCTTCCAGAAAAGTCACTTATTGCTGATTCTGGGCATAAATTGAGTCAGATAAGGTTTTGGTCAAAGCTTTACAGCTTTGGATGACAAGAAGTAGGATTATTGGAACACTGAAAGTCAGACACTACTCCAAACAAGTTTTTATAGATGTTTCATGATCAAATCACAATAATTTCTTTTGTTCTAATTCTGCTTCTTACACTATCCTCTGTAGTGCAGTTACCACTTTGGCAGTAAATCTTATACAAGGAAAATGGAGACTAGACTGAACCGCATAAAACCGAAATAGAGCTTTTTGTGTATCCTACCTGAGTGCAGATTGCACTCCACTCTAATTCTTTCAAAGCTGTTGGATTTCCCTTTATAACACAGATATAGATTTTACAAGCATCAAGAAAAGAGATAAAGGTATAAAGAACTGAAGAACTATGCAGATAGAGAGCAGAAACAAGTAGGCAGATTCATACCTAGAATCTGAGGTGATTTGTGCACATTCAGTGGCAAATATGATGTGCTTCTTGGTCTGGACTATTTAAAAAAATCAAGAATGACAAAAGATTATTTTAGGTAGAACTCTTAACAATGTAGAAGAGAAAGATATTTCTTTGTCACTTGAAGAGAAGAAGCAGTATTTGTATTTGAAAGCTATGAAGAATTAATTTTCCTGTTAACAAAGAGAATGCAGAAAGACATTATTTTGTCTTCATATGCGATCAGATTTGAAACAAACACATATTACTCAGTGATATATAAATGAGAAAAATCTTCTTGAGACTTGAGAAATAACCTCAGGGTACGAGGTTGGACTTGGCTTATCTGAAACAAGACAATTTGAAAATTGCAGTGTAGTTAAACACCTCTTTTTGCCTCGACAGCACATTAGTGGTTCTTTAAAGATATACTTTGAAATGTTAAGTTAAGCTGTATGTCTGCAAGGCAAAAGTGACTCTACAGAGTCAGATACCAAGAGCACCCATTCCTTTCAGAAGTGATGGGCAATTTCTCAGTTATGCTGTATATCTTTACACCAGTTGAATGTCATATATGGTTGATGAAGTAAGCTACATATTTCTTTGTCTTAGTATAACAGAAGGGCTGAACTCCTCCACAGCATCCTCTGACTGACGCAGGTGGGGTGGCAATTCAACCTGTGAAACAATTTCTGGGAAGAATAGACAGTGAGATAAAACAGAGACAGGAAAGCTGCAGGATGAAGTTCATAGAAGGTTCCATTTTGCATTCAAACTTTGAAATGTTTATCAAAATATGATCTCAGGTTTCTGTCCTTCTATGATAAATTAATGCATACCAGCTCTTGCAGAGAGCAGTCTATTTCTAATATAATCTTGCACTAGTTAATAATGCAGACAAAGGTTACAGTGCAGTAGGCACCTAATTTCCACACTCATCTGAGTTCTGTATGATTTTATTAGTTCTAAGAGATTAGCTCACAGTCTTAGCTTTCGCAGTCTTATTTTCTGCAAAGTTTCAGGATGCCTGAAGTTAGCAATATGAACAAATGCATATTTCCACTGTTTTTTCCCTAGAATTATAATGAAAGTAGAATTACACTTACAAACTTTTCTTTAATATTTTAAATAGCAAAATTCTGTTTCTGAGGAAGTAACACACTGTTTCTTTCCCTAGGGAATGTGTAAGTCCATATTTGAACACTGTTTTTTTAATAATTTATGGTGGAAACATCTAGAATTTAAGGAAGACCTAGTGATTTGAAGCAGCAGAATACCAGCATTTTTACGTCAGAGTTGGTTGGGTCATAAGGTTCTTGGAGTTACTGCATACTATTTCTGTGGACATGAATGGCCAGTGCAGAAAAATTAGGAGGAGTAGTTCATATGAGCTTTGAGTACTTAAAATCATAGTAGAAAACAAAAGAAAACATTAAAGTTATTTCATAGCTTAGTCAGTCAAACTCACTCTTTGTGAATCAGAGAAATCTGTTTTTATATGAATTGTAAAGCCCACCAGAGTCATTGAAACTGGAAGAATTTGATATATGCAATAAATTGATCAACTCTTCTGTTGCCTGGAATACCAAGCAATGCAATCTAAGCATAAGAGTATAACTTCTAATATGATGAAGGAAGACTATCAGAGTACTTTGAGAAACAGTAGTGAAAAGAGCAGGTTGCTGTAATGCTCTAATGATAATTACAACTCAGAAAGCACTCCAGGATAAACCCCTGTTTTGAGGTTCAGTGAGCAGCAGGGAAGACATTTGGAACTGAGAATCATGCTTGTTCAAAACTGAAGACATTTATTCCATATTGAATTATTTTATCTTATAAAGTAGCTCTAATACATGTGGTACAAGCACTCCTGCACTGATGAGAGTCTCAGAAATATTTAAAGTCATTAGGATGTTTCAAAAGGGCAGAAGTATTTATGACTGTGACAGAAAAACTTTTTAGATTTAAAGGGGAAAGAAATCAAAAGGCTTCTCAGTCTTCATAGTGAAAACCAAAACATAAGAAAGTATAAAACTTTCATCTTCATACAAAAATGAGCTGTGATTCATCTTAGTAAGAAGACTAAGCAAGACAAAAGGGTCTAGATTCAACACACTCCTATGCTGACATCCCATTACCTACTGCAGCCAAAAAAAGCTTATAATCAGACAGCTTAAAAGTCAGCCACAGAAAGAAATTGATTATGGTTTATTGGAGAAAGCAATTGTCCTGGCCTGGGAGAAGCTTCATTGTTGGAACATCAAATCAGGACTCATCAACTTCCACTGCTCACAGAAATAATAGTGATACCAATTTAAAGTCCTGAGTGAATTTGAAATTTAGGGGCAAATCCTTAAATAATTCTTTACAAGTAAATTCAAACAAAGGAAGAATGAAAGACCAATGGACAACATAAGGTTTGCAGGACCAGCACACATGACACAAATATTTTCTGCTGCATATATAATGTTTCTCAGTGCAATTAGAAATATCAGAAGTATCATGGTTTCAACAATACATGCTAGAAGAACAATACAGAACCTAACTTTAGACAGACAGTTATGTTCCGATTTTTTTTAGATACAGAGCTAGCATTAATGTCCCTAACCTTAATTTCATTTTATTTTGCCAGATCATACGTGTATATATATTATAACATATAGTATATGTAATAACATATACTATATCACTTCTGTAAAAATTTTGTCTTACTAAAAGACAAATTTCAATGCATTGTTTTCATTTTTCTGATCTATCTCTATAACTCCAGCTGCTTTCTAGAAAAATTGCTATGTAAATTAATTTTAATTTATTTTACATTTGTGAATATAATGAAAATTATACATATCATCAAAGGAATGGTAAAAAAGTTTTATACTGTCAGGAAAAAGAATAGTTCCAAGATTCTCAATTATTTTGTGATTACTAGTATTTCATTTTCTTCTAAAAACCTCCCCATCATTATGTCATGATTTAAGACTTTTTATGAATTAAATATATATTTCCGGACAATTTCTAGGTTCATTGCTAATCTAAGCCCATCAGCCAACATGTCTTCTATCATACTCATTCAAGGAACCGGATTCAATAATGAAAGGCATTGCATGGTTGGACAGTTAGCAAACAGGGCATGTTTCGCATGCTAATTTAAATAGTGCATATTCTATTCACACTGAGGGAAAAAGGCTGAAATAGCCCGCTCATGAGGTTCAAGGACACTGTTGACTCCCTCAGCTATTAAGTTAGCAAAAACTGGAGTAGTGTTGGGAACAGTAATCACGTTTGAGATCTTTTGCTGATGTTTAAACAGGCGCGATATCTAGGTCTGGAAGTATTTTACAAGCACTTATGAGTTACACAACATTTAAGACAACATCTCTACTTTTTCCATTTGCTTTGAAGTCAAAAAAAGGTTAAAAATAATCAAAATGCCTCAGTGATAGAAGATATGCACAGAGGAATTAACTTGCTTAAGATCCTACACAGCTGCAGTCATCTCAGTAGTTTCCTAGACTTTTCTCCAAATCCCTATAAAACCAAATGCATGCAGCCACTCCACTCACATTCCTGTTGGGTAGATGCAAACCAGGTCTTGAGAGGCACCACATAGCCTGGGTCCCTCTTAAACCAATTACCCCTCTCTGAAATGTGGGGATATCCAAAACAGGCATTGCAGTGGAGACATACCCCAACCTGAGTTATCCAATGTTGTGAGCAAATCACAAAGAGAATCACAGAGAGAGCACCTATGTCCTGTGTCTTGACCCTATGCTCTTCTTAGAGAGCCATATTTTACCAGTCTTCCCAAATGTCACTCTCTCTGGATTTAGGAGAAAAAAAAAAGAATAATTTTAAATTACAAACTACAAAAAGAGATTATTAGAAAAAAAAGATATAAAATAAAGTATTTTATACAAAGTCCTGGAACTATAATGTGTGACTAAAAAGCCATCTTGTTTCCTTTGAGCAGATCTCCTGGCTAGCATGCTGCCTAGAAAGTCTTTGATAACAGATCTCTCACAAACAGAAAGTTTAAGAAAAAAGGATCCACTAAAACCTTGTCTTGTCTGTTCACAATCCATTCAAAGATAGGTTCTTATAAATAAGCAAGGGCTTTATACTTACCACAAGCTATGCCTTTCCCATCAAGATAATGATAGATGGCTTTAAAACTTGCCCAGCACTGGACTGAGATAAATGGCCTGTTTGGCTTCTTACTCAGCAGTATGGTCTTTGAGGTTGGCTTGTTGTTTTTCTGGGGGAGGCTGGTTTTTTTTCCCTTGGTTTTCCCTATATATTTTTCACATGCATGAGAGAGATTAGTATTCTTTGGGAAATGGAAATTGTTAATGCACATCCATCAGCAGAGAGCAGGGTGAACAGAGATAAACATTACACAGAACACATTTCATTTTTTATCAAATTCAGAAAGAAATTCATTCCTTTTTCAATAGAGGGCTAAAAATATCTTGGATTTGCAACTATTCCTACTTGTATATCAACACAATTCATAAGTCTTAATTCATTAGACTAATGTGTTTATAAGGCAGCTGAAATGTCAAAGCACTGCTAGATTTAGTATAAACTTAAATTCCATTACCTGGCAGGCATTAATTGCTTATGGAGCGTGGGGATTCTTCCCAAGGGTCTTATATGTTTCCTTTTGTCATTTTGCTAACTATTCTGTCTAGACGAACTTAAAGCCCTTAATCCACCATAGGGATCAATAAACTGCACAATAATTCAGTCTTAATAATTAGCTTTCACTTAAACACAAATGGTCGTTTCATTGTGAACTGCAGTACAAAATGATAATGCAATAATTAAAAAGACAGATGAAAGAGTGACTTAATAGGAAAGAGGCCTTACTGTTCAATTAGAGACATTACCATTCAACCTTTTTATTACTGCCACAACCTTTCAATTTTTAAAAAAATAATACTTCAAGCTATGCTCATTTAACACATGACAGTATCACTATTACATGCACAGTCTTATGATATGATCCTCGCACTACAAGACTGATGCAAGCCAGTTGTCTTACTGAAACCATTAAAATGATGAGCCTTTGCTGCTAAGGTCTACAAGTTGTATATAAATCAAGGCACTACTGTTGCCAAACAGGAAAGTTTCTTTTTTAAAAAAGCTTTTTTTGTCCCCAGGAATATGAGGAGTATTGTGCAGCCCTTTGCAACAATCTTAACATGTCACTCCTCTAAAAACTGTTAAGTTATATTTGAAAGTAAATTCTATGACTTTCCTACCCTTTTTACAACACCAGTTTCCTGATAAATCACAGAGTGCTAAGTTCCCTGTATTTGCTGATACAGCAATTTATCTATAATAAGTCCAAAAAGGTACAAAACTTCATTAACCTTTTAATACAGCTTCACAGATGTAGGATGATAGATATATTTGAAACCTTATGATCAAAGCAAGGGCCTAATAGCAAGATCTTTCACTTTACCTTTGCCTATTCTTGCTTTCATTTTAATTTCTGCTATATCTTAATACATAGACGCAACCAGAATTTTATGCAATCTTACTGGCAGATGGAGAATCCATAGGCAATTTCTGTTCAAGTCAGCTTCTACAAATGCTAGTACAGTTTTTTCTTTGCTCAGGCATGGCTTTGCTCTTCATTAATGAACATGTTCCTATTTCTATTACTCCTATACTCTTTATATTATAGAGATCCAATGTTTGATGAAGTACAGTGGCAGCACAAAACACACCGACCGCCAGTAGAGCATTCTTACTACTTTAAGCACATACTAATTTATCTCTCAATAAAACCTCAAAAGCCATTGCTAAATAAGAGAAGGAAAAATGTGATTTTATATTGGAGACTTTGGAGTCAACGGCACATAATCTGAACTTCTGAACTGCAGAACTTCAGGCATGTAAAATTTGGATTCACAAACTTATTTGAGAAAGGTGCTTCTCCTCTATTAGAGGTGAAGGATGGAGATAAAGAAACTAAATAACATACAGCAATTAGGAAAAAGAAACCTAGGAAAAAAGTGGAAGAGTTGAACTTTAGTCCTAGAACTCCTAAATGGTTTACTAACAATAGATGAAAAGGATTGCTGCTCCTTTATACAACAGCTATAATAGTTTGTAAATATTTTATTGCAAATTGCCAACATGATCTGTACCAAGTTGGAAAATTATTGATGCTACTTATTTAGATGCTGTTGACCACAATTCCAGGTTCAAAGTACTGTGAAGTAATTAAAATTCAGTGTCTCTGGAAAAGAATTGAGAATATATTTAGCACAGCTTTTTCAGATATCAAACTAATTTCAGAGTATAGTGTGTTTCAGTTTTGATCAGTCTTTCTTTAGGCACTGTTTAGGATTTTTGGGTTGAAGCAAAATGACCAACATAATTGTGCCCCTTGTGTTTGCCACTAATGCCCCAAACTCCCTGTCCAACAGACACACATAGCAGATGGCTAACATAAAAAACCTGATGTCTAGTAAATTCTATCACTGCTTGGTTCAGAAAGGGTCCTGAACTTTCTTCCTCAGTATGTCATCACTAAAATGCTGCCTGAGTTTTTTGTTTTAACTGTTTTCCTTTGAAATATCAATCCGCAGTTCTCCAAAGCAGTTCAAAGGTGGTGTTCTCTCTTGCAAAACTCAAGCTAAATTGAATGAAATTTATGTGGTATAAGAAAGATTCTACTTACATAGCAATAGGTAAAATCTAGTTGTGTTTTGTGCACAGTTTTTACAGGTTGAATATTGAAGAGCATGAAAGCTCCTGAGACCACAATTTGAAACAAATTTCCCCTTAATTCACCTTCCAGTCTTTCTGCCTATACATTCAA
Organism: Drymodes brunneopygia; assembly: GCA_013400955.1. Classification (NCBI taxonomy): domain Eukaryota; kingdom Metazoa; phylum Chordata; class Aves; order Passeriformes; family Petroicidae; genus Drymodes; species Drymodes brunneopygia. The sequence continues at coordinate 172,742 of VZTZ01046101.1, read as the reverse complement.
AACATCACTAGAAATAAATGTTGTGCCACTGTCTCTTCCCCACCTACAGTCCCAACTCTATCAGAGATGCATGAAAGGTTGCTAGCACATGTTCAGAAACACAAATCTGGATGAATTGATTTACCATACCCCCAGTTAGAGAAACAATAAAATTGAATAAACAAAGGAAGAATTTGGGCACATCAAGAGAGAACTTCTAGTGATGCCAAATTGTTTTTTTGTCTTTTTTTTTCTTTTATATATTCTCTATATTCTTTACACTTATATTTGTAGCTCTGTAGTCTATTTTTGTGTTTGTAGTTAGCTCCACTACTTTTTCCTAACATGACAGGCAGAAACACAAAACACATTCCAGAGACTCAAAGCTGGGGGTCCAGGGCTCCTATCCTATATTGGTTCTTCCTGGGAGCCGAGGCTGAAAACAGCCCTTTGAGACACATTTTCATAAACAGAGTTCAGTTCCTGTCTAGAAGAGGGCCAAAGTGGGGAGGGAATTACCTCGCCACATATGTCACTAACTGGGGATTCTTGTCAGATACACTAATTTGCAAAACCTATAAAAATTGTATATGCATTATGCTGTGTGTGCGTCTTCAGCATTTTCCATCTGGTGAATTGTGCAACTAAGGAGCCTTTTAGTCACCCTGTGTCTGGCTCATGATTTTAGGACCAGCAAAAAGGCATCACTAGAAGCAGCTAACAACTCATGGCTTCTTCCCCTGAAATCCCCACTACTGCCTGTTCTGCAGCTCTAAAGCAGCCTACTTCAAAGTGACCTTCTGACTGTAACATATTGCTTGCACACAGAAAAGAGATTTCTGTCAATAATGCACGGTAGGAGCAACAAGATTATTGAATTAAAAAAAAAAATCCACACAGTCACAAACCCCAGCAAAAACATAGCGTTCGTTACCATCTACCAAAGTAGAATAAGATGAAACATTTATTCAAGATATACCTTGAACTGAATGTGATTGCATTTGGTACAATCTGTCCAGAAGATGATCAGTAGTTTAGCTGTTACCTTTCTTTTGGGAAGGTGGGGGAGGGAGGAGGGAAGCAGAGAAAAGCAGTACTAGCCATCAGGCTTCAATTTAGCAAGTTTTAAGAACATTTTTAAAGTTAGGTATACAGCTCACCAGAAAAATGGGTAGTCCAGGGAATACCCATGTCTAAAAACCTCTTAATGTGGAGTGAGAAACAGAAAACCACTAAGAAAACTAAACTTCATTCTAAATGTAAGCAGTGAAAGAGTCATCAGAAAATGCAGCTGCCTCTTTTCACATGTTGTTCATAAACTGAGGAAATAATACTCATTGAATAAGGTACTCCGTTATTGCAAGATTTTTTATAAGAGGCAATGCTTGTTGGGCAGAATCATATTGTAAGGGGTGGAGAACTAAGAGAACTCACATTCCAAGTTATTAATTCTTGCAGTGTGTCAGTTACCTAAGTAAGACAGAGTTAAGCATATGAATTCTTCCTAAAAAACTTGTCCCTTTTTCCTGCAGAGATTATCACAGCTTTTGTAAGCATTGCCATGACTTTTTTTCAGTTAAGCCAAAGTATTCCCTTTATCAAACTCTTCTGATTGACAAATTGCCATGATGCTTTTTTTAACAGTTCTGTAACATGTTCAGTAGTGCACATGAAGAACAATGTACAATCGGGACGTATTTCGAATCTATATTCTATAGCCTGAGAGACAGAATGTATAGAGCGGTTGGTAATATGTTATTTTCTCAAACCCCTTTGTTTCAAATACCGGTTGTGTTAGGGGAAGTTTTCCAGGATATTAATATAAAACATCAAGTATGAGATATGTACATTAACAATAATATTCTCCATATAACATTGCTATTACCTACCTTATATGATGTGTTTATTATATGATGCATGCAAATACCACAAAAGTGTGATGAACATTCACAGATCACTGAGAAGTCTGCATAAATCTGAAAAGCCATATATAAATAGGCAAACTGCAGTCTCAGTTTTGAAATTAAGCATGCTCATATATTCTACTGCTGGATACCTGTCAGCTTGGTATGTCTTGAAACTTCAACAGGCAACATCTAATAACATAAGGTGGTGTACCTCACTGGCTCAGATAATTATCAATAACTAATAAATGCCAAGGACCTGCTCCTTTTCGTTGATGGAAAAGGCAATCAAGGTTTAATGAGTGGCAAGAATCACATTGTAGTCCATTTTTTGCTACATAACTGGAGGTTAAAAATGTAAAATTTAACTGTCACTACAAATGTTAAAGGTACAATGTTTCCAAGATCACCATCATTCACAACTCTCTGCTGCTTCCACAGCAGAATGTTATATGTGAAAACCAATAAGCTTAGCACAGGTTCTTCAACATTGAGATACTTTGTACGGAAACTGAGATAATTATGTAAATATGGAGGTTTTCTGCTGTCTTTTCAAAATGTATGCACCTTGTCTGAACCCCTAACAGAGATTATCTTCTGACAGCATTTAGATGCCATAGTACACAGTTTAATGAGGAAATGCTAGTGATGGCAAGCAGTTTAATGAGGAAGTTATGGCAATGGTATTTTATATTATGTGTTAAAATAGATAGTAATTTTTAAAAGGTCATTTACACAACTCACGGTCATATAAAACAACATAATCAATCCTGGTGTTTAATAACTCAACAGATTTGAGATAATACAGTCAAGACAAAGAATAGAGAATAAAGAATTCTTTTAAGTACAATTTAATTAGATAAAGCAGTTCATATTATCTAAAAGTAGATTTTATAATAAAAATTGAAAATATTGTGATACCAATAAAGGAAAACCAATATAAGCAGAAAAAATGACAACCAGAGAGTCAGCAGTATACAGAATTATTCTTGGCTACCAACCCAGAAGTTTAAACATTACAATTGCTCAAAATTGTTCAAAAGCAAGTAATATTTGTCTCTCCAACTTTAAAATCACAATTTTTTGAAAACAAATTGTGTTCTATGAGTCATTCCTTAGGACTTCAAGTCATTCTGGTCACCTGCTGTTATCCTTGCTCACAGTGAACTCCATGTCAAGTTTACCAAAACAGGTTGACAACTGTATGTTTGAAAGTGTTTTAGATAAGAAGCAGTATAGTTACTGTTGTACTATAGTTACATAAAAATACTATACTTATCTGCCTTATGTCTGTACTATATACAATAGAAGTTCTCTCACAGAGAAAATATTTTTGAAACAATAGTTTATAACCATCTACAACTATTTTAGAAATGAGGAATTCTCTCGTTCTGGTATACATCTCTCTTGATGAGTTCAAAGAGTTTGACTTCTAGTGAGGTCAATACTTTAACCTTCGACACATAGTTATTTTTCATTGTTTCCTGACAAGAAAAATACAATTTGGATTGTATACAATGATTCCAGACCAAAGTACCTTCTTCTCTCTTGCCCTAGAAATACCTACTCTTCCCAGATATATCCTCACAAAGAAAAAAAGGAAAATAGAAAAATAAATTAAATAAAATATGTGGCTGACAGTGTGTGTATGGATTATAATTTTATTTTGAGTTCTGTATAGAGTTTGATTAAATTTACCATGGCCTAGCAATGGAGAAACAAAGTAAAAGAAAGGTGATAGAAAATGCATTATAGATTTAGTTACAGAAGTATACTTACAAATGGATAAGCATTGCCATTGAACTTTTCCATTTTATTCCAAGGACGTTTTGAAGGCATCTTGCATTTCACTGCCAGATCATGTTTGACTTTATGCCATTTATACATCTGAATGCAAAATGTTATCCTAAAGTCATCTAAGAGGTAATGGGTGTTTCCAGCTTTTACACTAAAGCGAGGAGATGCAAGAGCGCTAACAATTCTAGTCATTGACATTTACAACTATGGGGTTTGTTTTTAATACAGGGCAGTGAGCAATGTACTTAAGGCATCAGAAAATGGTTTATAGCACACACTAAAGGTGAATCACTTTTTAGTAGATTTATTAGCTGGAGGATCTGCAATCTCAAGAGGAAATTTAGCCAGTTTTAACCCAAGTAGTGCTGCCTCTTATAGTCATTTCCTTTGAAATTCTCAGCAGATCTCAGGCATCTATAATGTCCTATTCAGGGATGTTGGTTTTTTCCCCAGCTGGTTTCTGCCACCTTGGGTAATGGCAGAGTACTCATTAACAAACTAATTGATTTTTATTAATTATCTGTGGTGTAATCTTTTTTACTGATTTTTCCCCTAGTATCTAAGCTTATTAACTGCAAATACACAGTCAGTATATGATTAGTCATGAAGTAAAGTGGACTCAATGATACTTATTGATTTTAAAATCAAATACACTACCATGTATAAATATATATAAACCCTTATGTTTTAAAGTATTATTACCAATATAAAAAGAAATTGCTAAGAATTTATGACAAAATTTCAAAACTGAGCATATGAAATAGGATATTTTAAGAAACCCCTTGCGTAAACTGACCTAATAATGAATAATTCCCACTCCCATATTTGATGCACAGATTTTAAATGAAACAATTCTGAATGCTACAGAGTAATAAAGATTATAATTAAATATAGCTACCACTGTATTTTTATTTGTCAGGATTTTCTTCTGAATATATATAATATGTAATTTATTAATTAGATATTAAGTGCTTTTAAAATACAGAACCTGAATATTTGTGGATTTCTTACAAGTAAATTCAGCACCTTCTGTGCAAACCAGGAGAGACATTTTAGAATATCTATCTGACCTTTATGAAACTAATTTTAGTAAGCACAGCCCAGTTTTATTAATTCTCGTAAAAGCAAAAAGCCACTCAGCTAGGCTAGCTTTCATATAATGCCCGATAAAAGACAGTGACAGAGACCAATTAACAATTCCACATTGCAGCTGATTCCTTTCGGCTTCATGGCCATCAAGACTTTAACTGTTAAATAAAACACCTGAAATAATAAAACCTCTGGTTGCTGCAGACTCCCTTCCTCCTTCATCCACAAATAAGGCACTCATTAGGAAGAGGATTTTAGTCTTACTGCACATTTCTTCATTATGAGCCAGGCAGTAGTTTAAGAAGTTTTTGACAGCAAATGAGGTGATCGTGAATACTTTGAAGGTCCTACAAAGGACACACTACATACACACTACAAGTAAAATAGCTCCTGGTAATTATTTCAAGTAACTAATTCTGACTAGTGTTATGAACACATTCGCCCCTCATGAGTTCATGCTATATTTGAACATTTTATTTATTTGAATTGATCTCTCAAAGCTATTACAATCTCTTATTAATAGATTGTTGTAAATATTAATATTTCATATTTGATTTTCCATAAATACAGTAATTGGTCAGACATCACATATTGTTGTTTTTATTAATTGACCAAAAAAAGCTCTGATAGAACATGGATGGACATTTGATTTCAGTTTACATGCACGTTCACAAACATATACCTCAAAAGAAGGTTTGTATACACACAGGCAACAAAAAACACTATTAAATTGGAGCACAGAATAAGAACGCAGTTGTATAGGCACCAAATGGATTAAAATATTTGACTGATTGTTCAAATAAAATTATCCTGAAGTCCTAAAAGCACTGTACACTAATTGCTTCACATGTTCTAGCTATTGCTGGCTGCCAAATTACTACTGTTACTATGAGAGGAGAAGAAAAAAATCTAAAAGTCAACTTGATATTTTAAGTTAAAAATAGCAATAACAAAAATTTAAGTCAGATGTTCCCAAGGATCTGTTCCCAAGATTCACCTATATACACTGATCATCTGCAATGTAAGTTATGAAAAATTCTGACCCATTATCTGGTGGCAGGTGAGTTTTAGCTGATTAGAGGTGGCTAGACAGATTTTTTATATTCAATCTCTACCTGTTAATAGTCCGAAAATCATTGATTTCTCTGGTCTTTTCAGTAAACTATCCTTTTTTCTTGTAAGCATATTTTGACTCTGGAGAGAAGCAGTTATTGTTTCTAAAAGAAAAATAAAATTAAAGGCTTAATAATGAACTGAAAAAGAAGAGTTTTAAGCAACAAATGTTGGGGTACAGTAAGGTCAGTCAGACTGAGGAGAAAACTGAGGTAAAGGAGAATATTCTAATTGCACAACAACTCCTGTCCATAAAGATAACAGATCCATGGTACACAGGCTTTAGGAAAGAAAGAGTACAATTCTGTCCAATCCATATATTTTTATGCAACAATACTTACAGTGACACCTAAGTTTATTATGTCCAGAATAAATTATCAGAAAGGTCAGGTTTCCTAGACTATACTAGTAATAATCTCAAAGTCCCATTATTTATCTCATTTACTCCAATTTTAGGTGTGCCTGGTAGATCAATACTGTCCCATTTCCGCAACTGCACGAACAAATCAAAAATCAGATAAACAACACTGTTGTATGAAAAGAGCCAGTACTATTCTTTTAATCTTATTCATATAACCAAACGTATGGGGCAGCACATCAAACAGCACCATAACCACTATCATAATTCCTGGGGCATATTCCAAAATATCCATTTTAAAAATTTGAGAAGGCTTTTCAGCTAAACTTGCCATTGTATCATTTGAGCATGATACAGATTCATGCAATTACCATGTTTTCTGAAAATGAGTTCTGCTAAAGTAAGTTATTATGATGGGAGTACATCTAGAAGATTAAATATTCAATATATCAATAAAAACTTGCAAATGTCAGTTCTCCCCTCCCTATGATAAAGTCTGTTCAAATATGCTTACTAAAGCAAAACTAAACTAAAATAGTTATTACAAGAGATGAAGAGCACTTTGAATCAGCCTTGTGCAAAAGTGATTGCAACAGCTCTAAATACCCATTTTTGCCATTGTTATGTTGTTTGTATTCCTTACCCACAAATCATAGCATCAATTTTTAAGTAAAACTGAAAATACCACCCCCAAAAATCTGTAACTCATTGGCCAAACTCTGTATCTACTATTAGACAGACCGATGAATAGGCACGTGACAAGAGAAACACATGCAAATATCAACACACAAAACCCAGAGGCATCTAGACATAAGGTAATGATACCTTATACACTGTATAGCACAAGCTTTTCCAGTGTTTCACTCAGCTGCTTTTTACTATTGGAAGCAAAGTCTCCATGTCTTGAGTATTCAGCAGAAGCTTCCCTTAACAGTTGACATGGAGAAAACTACCTCCCTTCTGCTACACACACAGAGACTGGCTATATAAAAGTTTTTATACCTATATGCTTCTACATAAAGGGCTCTATACATTCTTTGTGCTTCTCTTGAAAAGACAGGTGAAATCTTCATTTCAGCCACACTGACTACCCCAATGAAAATAACAGGATTTAATATGACATGATTCAAAAACATGAATTCAACATCTAAACAACAATAGTAAGTTGAAGAAAATTACCTTCTTCAGCAGTGTTATCTAAACACTTTCCAGTGTGGTTCTCCAGGTTCATAAACATTTTGGGTATTGGAAATCAATCTGAAAATCATCTCTATTTTGACCTGATGGTATCTAAGCCAAGTGAGGTCTAAGACAGGTTTACGTAAAATTGGGAATTATACCAAAAAGATAAAAGTGGAATGCTAAAGATGTCAAAGGAGGAAGCCTAGTCAAAGAGCTAATACCTATATCTTCTCCAATAGCACGAACATGAGCACAAGTTTTATAATGAGATGACCCTGACCTGCCACATTCTTTTGCAAATTACTACTGCCTTAATTATTTGCATCCGTGAACTCAAATGAAAATACTTAAGGATATATCAATATGCTCATAAATCATCTGCAGGCAATAAGTAATCCAACATAGATAATTAGAGAATTTACGGAAGGCTTACTCCTTCTGTTTATCTGCTTATGACATTTGCAGTACAGCCCTAACAGCAGGATAATTACTAGATTTATTCATCAAACAAAATCACGCCTTCTGGGAATGCACAGTGACTCTGGTTTTAGGACTAATAAAGACATTTTTCACCAAAACTCAAGTACTAATTTGCTCAATAACTAGCTGCAATAAGCTTTTATGGAAGCACTCAAAGAAAAGGCTTGGCACCAGAGGGCAGATAATTAAAGGTGCAGTATCCCATACAAAAGTCTCTGAACAATTCCCTGACCATATTAAAATTTAATTGTTGAATGTTAATTGAAAAAAAAATGAGTCATTGCAGTTCCCTCTCTTTCAGTAATTATTCTTCTCATATGAAAATATATATCTATACGTATACAACAAAAGAAAAGATCTAAGATTTTTTAAAATTTTTATTTCCATGTATTTCCAGTAACAACAGGAAAACACAAAGAAATAAAGAGACCTCTTGGCTCTTCAAGTTATTTTTTAGTAAAATTGGTGAAAGTATTTTAAATATTTGCAGAATACTGATGCAGACTAGTGCACTGTATGAGTACCCAAGTAAACAGCTACTTCTCTTACTGCACTACAGGCAAAAAATTTCCAGTAAAAAGTAAAAAAAGGAAAGCACAAATCCCACACTATTTGATCAAGGTGACAAAGATAGTGTAATTCTTACTGCTGCAAAAATTTAAGGAAGTTTTGCAATCTAGTCCAGCCTTTCCCTGAATATGTTGCTAGTGATTTTTTTTTTAGTTTTGTTCCTTTTCTGAATTTCTAGTTTCAAATCAGAAATCCAAAAGTTCTTGAAGCATATGAATTAGCAACAACATTTTTTCATTTCCTCTGAAATTAAGAATTCAGCTTTTATAGTACTGGACAGGCAAAGGTCATTCACATTCTCCATGCGTACTGCTCTCAAAATTTGGTTGTTTGGGACAGGATGGGTATTCTCTGAGACACTAAGCTTTTACTGTACCAGAATGCAGCACAGCCCTAGGCCAGCTGTCTGCTGCAGAGAAATGATGAACTACACAAAATGCAGACTTTTAAACTAGTATTTAATTGTTTAATGTCATGGCTCTTGGTAGAGCATTGTTGCTTGAAAAATAAATTGGGTAATTCAATTAAATGGCTACAGAAGATACATCATATCAGCTGTAGAAAGGCACTAACCCCAGCTTGAACTTGACGCCCCACATTGCTTCACTTATTTGACAAATGGATTCTTGAAAATAATTGAAACACATGGCTGCCAGCGTAGGTCAATAATACTTTTTTGCCATTCAGGCTCTTAACAGCTTCCATTTTTTCTTGCACTGTGCCATTCAGGGCAAAGATTGCATTTTCCTGGTAAATCATGCAAACATTATTACTAAAATGGGACTAAATGCAATGAAAATGGACTACATAAAACTAATGGCACTTAAATAAAAGAAAGACCATCTACTAGGGCAAACACTTAATGTTGGATTTAAATACTATATGATATTGCTTCCATTATAAATTTATATTATGGATGTAAGAAGGCAAGCTTACTAACTATACACATGCTGCCATTTGTTTAGCTAAGCTAAGCAGTGTTAACAAGAGAAACCAGTGAAAGAAGGCTCACATATTACCCAGTTTGTAATATTCAGATATTCTATTTGGTTTGCATTAAACACCGGCATACAAAATTATGGTATGCCATAGATGCTGAAGAGATGCTATTTTTAATTTCTTTAAGCATCGATTTGTAACTTCTTGTAGTGAACACCAAAACTGTTTGGAGGGAGATGCTTCTTTAGTGTTTGGAAAAGTCTTGAGAATCACAGATGTAAGAAGCATTAATCAAAAATTCAAATCCTACAGAAAAGAAAATTACATTTATTTGTACGGATAAAGTTGCAATTTCTTGGTAGAATGATTGACTCAATAAGTCAGAGAGGAAACAAATCAAAACCAAATATTAGAGAATTGTAGCAAAGATCAGTGGCATTTCACCTCAGT